>OZ007569.1:68169919-68304919 GCA_963931925.1 Onchidella celtica
CTCTCTCTCCCTCTCTCTCTCCCTCCTCATCTCCCTCTGTGTGTGTGTGTGTACTCGTGTGTGTGTGTGACTGATTTTGGCCAAACTATAAACGACACCCGAGATACAGGATACCAAATTCCTTCCGTCGACTTGCGCGCGTATCATCCATGTCAACAGTGCAACAATTCGCACCACGCCCTTCCATAATTCAACGAAAAAGACCAGTACCACAGAGCTCTGTGAGTAGCACTCACCGTGTTTATATGCGCGCAAGTTGTGAGCATATAGTGAAAGAAGGAACGGTATTCTGTGTCTTGGACGATACTGCAGTCATTTGGCCAAGAAAAGGATGGTTATGGTTGGAGAGCTAAACGTGATCTAAAATCTACCTGTAACCCTTTGCACTTTGCAGAATTTCACTGTACAGACATCCAATTTGGCCACATGACCTAGACGGCCACTCGCACGTTTTTCCCTCCTAGCCCACACCACTGCCAGCTCCTTCTCCACCTATTTGAGGGCAACACTTATTTCTCTGTGTTCACTGGTTAAGATTGAAAAACTCATGGTTGAATGAGAAACATTCTCAAACACATCATTATTGCCGATGGTTTTGTGATGCTTGCACGGCAGAACAAAGCACACAGAGTCAGAGTTGCCACCTCAGCACACTGGTACAGTCTTATCATATGAAATTTGACACTGGCGAACGGCGTATGGAGTTGTGACAGGGAAACATGTGTGGTATAGAATGTGACAACATAGCGAGGTAGATGGCTTTGTTATTGGGGGCAAGACTTTGTGGGGTTCATTTAATACTGTAATATTTAATCTGATTATTTTATTTTAAATGATAATGGCGAGAGTGTTTCATTGTGCCGCCATTTTGGCCGGTTTTTGTTTGTTGTTGTTTTTTTTCCCCAATGCCACAGCCTAAATGACAGTTTCAACAATTATAAGTGTAATTTTCTCAAGTGTCAACTCATCTATCCCAATCGCTTTCGTATGGGCCAGTTGTGTTTATTCAGGTTTCAGGCAATCTTTTAAAAAGCAAAAATCTACAATGCATGTACATTGATTTTTCTTTTCCCCTTTGATAAACCTACCGCATGGGGAGACGGTACGATTTGTGTTCAATTGATGCCTATGGCTCTTCCACGCATGAGTTCTGAAGCAAGACCATAGATTATTATGGGAAATTGTGTAGATCAGACAGGGAGAGATGAACACAGATTTATCCCAGGAAATGCTGGGTACCACAATCATCTAGTCTTTAAAGAAAAAAAGTGTTCTTTAGTCTAGATTACACCCCACTCTTCACCACACTCCCGTCCCTCCCCACTTGTCTTCAGCGTTTTAATAATCTTTCGACAGTCGGCATTTGAGCTATATCTAGAGGTGAAAAACCAAAGTGCATAGTGGTGTCAAAGCATAATAATGAAAGTAGACCTCTCAACCTGAAGACCAATGGAGAAAACATAAAACAAGTTGATAAATTCAAGTATGCTGGAAGTATGATCATTTCGGACGTAAGAGACATCAAGACGATAAAAAACGCTTTTTTTTGTTGTTCAAAAGCAACATGAAAAGTGTTCTAATGAACTTTACAATATCCATGAAAACAAAATTGTCTTTGGCGAATACCTTGCCTACTTCATTCTTCTATACGGCTGTGAGGCTTGGACATTACTGAAAGAAGTAGAAGACAGAATAGAAGCAGTAGAAATACTAGAAAAGTGGTTATATTATAGAAGGCTACTCTAAATCCCATGGACTGCCAAAACATGAAATGAAGAAACAAGCAGAAAGAGACAAATGAGATTTTTGGACATTTATATATTGATACAACAACCCTTGCCAAGCTAGCAGTCAGAGGCACAATCAAAGGCAAACGAGTACGAGGAAAGCAGGGAACCAACCTTGTCACAATTCTCCGGAAAGCCACCAGTGATGTGATCACAAACAATGCTTTCGTCCACAAGACAGACGATAGAATTATGTGGATGGCAGCGCATGATCAGCAACGTCCCCAGATCACGCCGCGGAGAATAAGAAGAAGACTGTTGGACTCGGGTAACCAGCGCAACTCACTTTGCTGACTGTACTGTGACGGAGACAACGGCAAGAAATGCTCGCCTTGTCTAGGGCAGAATTGCCCAACGCTTACACTGATAGACCTTTTGTCGCTGCACGCAGATTTTCTTTATTTATCATGAGAGGGTAGGGACGATCAGCCCTGGTGGGGTGGTGGAGGTGTAAGATAGCCAAAATTAAATATTAGTTGGTTCAAAGACTTTTCAAGCTACTTGTCTGAGTTAGCAAAGAAAAACGGTGATGGACAAAATACTTATAATATAACAATGATAATCATCAATAGTGTCTCGTGTGCACACACTGAAATAAATAAACCTACGTAAAAATAGCAGGTGTACAGTAAAGAAAATTATCAAGGATTATCGGCCCTTACTATTTATACATTGATAAGTCACACTGTGTAATTCCGCTTAGTTTGATAGTTTTACAAATTTATCTCATCTCAGGAAAGATCTCAAAGATCTCTTGCAGTTGACGGATTTTCAGGCCAGGCTGTACGTCTACATCAAAGTCAGCCATGGGTAAGTTGAAGTGCTGTTATTTCAACAATTTCCTTTTCTTTGTGTACTTTTCCAGCATCACCCGAGACACAGAATACCGAGGCGAACCATTCCTTCTGTCACTATAATTATTATTTCCACAACTTGCAGGTGTATAACCACGGTGAATGCTACTCACAGGGCTCTGTGGTACTAGTCTTTTGCGTTGAATTTTGAATGAGTGTGTTGCGAATTGTTGCACTGTCGACATGGATGATGTGCGGGCAAGTCGACGGACAGAATTTGGCGAATTGAACCGTTTGGGTATCCTATGCCTCGGGTATCATATTCGTTATCAACATTGGGGTAGGCTAGTTTGGACTCGCGGTCGGTATCCTTATTTATCATAGACTGGAAACCTGCAGGCATATAGATAGACAGATAGTCCGGCAGGCAGGCAGCCAGACAGACAGACAGACAAACACAGAGCCAGACAGACATTATGTAACACTACCTGTGGAACCCAGCTAAAGGACTTGTTCTTTTTAAGCGATGAAATAAGGTTTCTTGCATAACCCTAAAGAATTAAACAGGGAAGACTGGTATACTTCACTTATCCCCCTGTTTGCTTTTTGGGGCTTCGCAGAGAAAGGGCCGGGTGGGAAGTATGGTTTATACGAAACGTTTTCAAACTATGGACTGTTTATGGAGAGGAATAACACTCGAGAAAAATAGTTGTACATCTGAAGATAAACATGAGCATCGATGTAGCTTTAACTTAGAATTATAATGAAAAATGAGTTAGAGAAAGCTATGGGGACCAAGGAGGGTTCCCCCCCCCCACCACCCCCCCCCCTCCACAGGGGGACAATAACAAAGGAAATCAAATATTTAAATACCACAGCTCTGAGTACAAATAAAATATTATGCAAAATTGTGTGAATCAGGAAGTAGTGGGCCAGCTCTTAGGCTTCTATCATGACCTAATTAACAAGGATATTTCAGGCCCGATAAGCGCATCTTAAATACTGAGTGAAAGAGACTGATAGAAAAAGACAGGGGAAATGGAGTGGCTGGGTGGTGGGGGGGGGGAGAGAATAAGCCTGGTTTTAAACTGCAAGGACTGTCCTGGTGAAATGCTGGGTGAAGGCCTTGGGTTAAGAGAAGTAAGAGATGTACTATTTTATCAGTGAAGTGTGAGCTTATCTTCAAGTACCCAACAGCCAAGTCAATAATAAAGTGTCCCTTATAAATGCAGGTTATGAAACAGTGGTGGTGATCTACTTAAAAAAAAAAAAAAAGAAATTAAAAGAAATGAATTGCCCCCCTACCCCTTTCCGAAGAAAAAAAAACAACGCTTTTTTTAAAGATCCAAGTCGGGTAGTAGTTATGTTATACGGAACTTGGAATGGGGCAAGGTCCAACACCTCAAAATGACAAAGCACAAAGGCATATGAAACAAACTTCACTGTTAAACTGAAATAGAATGATAGACAGGTGGAACAGTGTGTTTCTTTTTTCACTTCCAGTGATCGTGATCAGTAGATAATGTATGCAGTTGTCCATAGTTATAATTGACAGAGGTTCACCTTATCTCATGCCCGTTGACACACTTGCAATGTGTCACGCCCTACTCTATGCTTGCTTGGTATTCTCTCGGTTTTACACACAAAATGATGTAATTGTCCCATGCTGTTTTTAAGTTTCTGGACTGCTAAATTTGTCACCATGCTGCGTAATTCGTTTCTTGTATAAAGTCAACATTGACAATAGGATTAGATGGGAGGTGGAGAGTCAGAGGTTGGGCCTCCAGGAAGCATGAGTGGTGAAATGCAAAACAACTGTACCAGAAGCTGCACGTCCATGGAGAGCTCTCTCTCTCTCTCTCTCTCTCTATCTCTCTCTCTCTCTCTCTCTATTGTCTCTACCACCGTGTTGGGGTCTTTATTTTAGGAGGTTCGCTGCCCTTGACATTTACACGTCAGTTTTCTTTTTTTTTATATTGAGGTAGGGATTAATTGTTTTTTTTTTGTAGAATTTTTGCCCGGGCAGAGGTCTTGTACAGCCTCCTCTTTACGATTTCCAACTGCCAACGTATCTTTAACGTGCGCAACGTGCACATGGGCCCTCCGACGTTTTCGTCCTTATTCGAGAAGACTAGGGGCTCGACCCTACCTACCGTGGGATCAGGGACAGAAAATTTGAGAAAATCCCAAAATTCCAACATGCCTGCACCGACCGGGATTTAAACCCGGCACCTTCGGCATGACAGCCGAGCACCTTGTCTCTAGACCACCGTGTCCCATCGTCCGTCGGTGTGGTCTCTACTATTATAACAAGCAAGAGTGGGTGGTTGGCGGGCTCTTCGGATAGGGTTTCCTTCTCTCCTACCGTTCTGTTATTTTACATATATATATATATCATCTCGCTTTTCCCCAGCACAATGTGACCGATCTCGTCTCGAGTGATCTCTTCAAACTTAAACTCAACCTATCAGGCAAGGACGGATAACATGGCCGCCAGTCCAGCCGCCAGCACATCCAATAGGTTAAATCAGCCGGTAGGAAGTGTTGGCGTCAAGGGTTACATGCAAAAAGAATCTGAGGAGAGCAGTCAGAAACACAAAGCACACTCAAAAAAATATCATGTCCCCACCATTTGGAGTCCCCAAATGTCAAAAAAAAAAAAGAACCTTCAAGAAGGCATCTTCAAAATTTCATGTAAATCCAAGCTGTATGAGCCAGTACTGTTTGCCAACATACAGACAAACACACATTCGCTTTTATTTACATAGAAAAACAGAGAACACGGCAACCAGTATTCCTGTGGTGGATTGAATTCCTTTTGCTGATTTCAGTTTCTTGCATACCAGTTTCTGTTAACGTTCATGTCAATATCCTTTGTCAATTCCACCTGCCCGGACTGGCTCATCGGTACTTCTGAAGTCTGTGGGGTCGACGCCATGGGAGACACGAAAATAGAGGGTGGGGGTTGGGGGTTGGCAGGCGGTGGTTAAAAGGTTATGAAGTACTGGTCTAGAATATCGTCTTAGAGAAGAAAATGTGCATGCCAAGTGTTCGTTCACCGAGGCATGATCACAGAAAACTGCTCGTAGCGTTGCAACCGTCGATGATATTTGAATGTAATTTGGCGTGAAGTCTTAGATTTGTGATGACCCTAACCCAGATGTTTTGCCTCTGAATTATTCAAGTAGTTTTCGAGTTTGTTTATTTTCGGTATATAAAGAAAGAGAGCACCGACAAGGGTAAACATGTAGGAGGTTTACTGTAATAATTTAACACATGGTTTTGAGTCCCACTAAAATGGGGTAACAGCACGGGATTAAAGTGAGTTTAAAAACAAACTCTCGTGATTGTTCGCTGGTAGGCCAACACAGAGTCAGAGGCGTTGTCAGAGATCTTTCAATTTCAGAATTCCTTTCATCGTGGATTTAAACATCAAAATCAATACGATGCGGAACATTGGAGAACAAGATCTTCAAAGTATCAGACATCCAAAATCTAACTAATGCAGCATTGAAAACAGTCGTTGCCGAATTTTTCTCCAAGTGAGAGGACCATGTATCGCGGTTGGTGGAAGAATACTGGCAAAACGAGGGCCTTCATTTTATTCAACCGAATATCGTCATCAATCCAATGGAGACATCCGACTCAGAAAGCGACTGAGATGATAAAACATTTTTTTAAAAAACACCGAAAAGTGCTTGACTGTTTTGAACTAAAACAAAAAACAACACCTTTTTAGGGCTAACCTTTCTAATGGGACTATGGTTGTTCCAAGTCCGCAGCCTGATCATTGTACCCACAAGGCCATGCTCCTGCAATGACAGGGACTCAGAGGGGAAAGGGTGGTCATATCTCGATATGTATATTTCTCACAACTTAATACAGATTGGAAAGCCTAGATCTAGCTACTTTACAAACTTTATCTTTCATAGAATGTTACCGTTTAGCATAACTAGAAGGTTGTTTTCAGTAGATAAGTAATTAATCTGTAGTAGCTTTATCTTACAGGAAAGGAACAATAAATGCATTTACGTGTAAAGCAAACCTCAAGTCCCTAACGTGATGCTACGCCACTGCAATTCACCACAGATTGTTACTATATTTAGGAATTTAGATCAACTACCGGAAAACTAGAAGTGACAGACCATGTTGGAACACACGTATACTGTAAACATCTATTAAGTTTGAGGCCTATTCAATCGAAAACAAAGAAAAGATCAAAGGAATTCGCGGCTTTGAAAGAACGGTGCTGTGCAGATACTTCAAATTCAAGATTTATAGGGTCATAATAAATGTAACACTGCATGCAAAAATTCAGGACGCTGCATTTCGTAATAGTTGAGAAAATCCAACTAAACCGTGGTCACGCCTCGGCGAAAGGACTATAATACCTGAGACAGAATACCGTGTCGGACCATTCTTTCATTCACTGTATGTCCACAACTTGCCCGCTTATAAACATGGTGAGTACTATTCACAGAGCTCTGTGGTACTACTCTTTCTCGTACAGTTATGAAGGGGTGTGGTGCAAACTGGTGTATTGTTGACATGGATGATACGCGTGCAAATCGACGGACGCTCTGTACTCAGTTTTTTGTACAGTGCGCGACTGTATTTTTAATATTGATGTGTTATATCGAGGTGGCGTGCTAAAGTGTCGTAACTGTTTTTTTTGCAAATTTTTCACTAGAAACAAAAAACTGACTAGCTTTCTTTATCATACTTAATAGTTGCGATATTGTTTTTTTTTTAAACGAACACTTATATTTCAGAATTTAACTCCAACCTATAACATAACCTGTGGGTTGTCTTAGGCTAAAAGCATGCCAAACATCTGAATAATTTGAAAAAGTCCAGTTACGATAGTTTATCGTATTGCTCTCAATAAACAACATTATAATTGTATATGTACATAATTTTTCTTTTTTAATTTAATGTTCTGTAGATAATGCTATTTACCTTTTCCCTAGCAACAGGTGGAGAAAGGCCGACGGTGACCGTCCATATAGTAAAAGCGGATATCACAAAGACAAATGTGAGCCATGCTTCATCACTACAACCAAATATCTGCTCGCCTGCCAGTCTTTTCACCCTTCCAACAATCCATCCCAACATACCTCTACGATTATATTCATTTTTTCTTTCATTCATGTTTGTAATAATTTGTCTAATGTATTAATTTATCTTTCTGCAAATCTAGGCTATATGTTTATCCATTCCTATTATTCACTCACCAATCTAACTATCCATCTATCCATCCGTCCATTCATCCATCCATCCATCCATCCATCCATCCACCCATCCATCCATCCATCCATCCATCCGTCCGGCCATTCATCCATCCATATATCCATCCATTCATTCTGTCCATCCATCCATCCATCCATTCATTCCATCCATTTATCCATCCATCCATCCATCCATTCACCCATCTATTCATCCATATAGTCATCAGGCAAATAAGTATTTGATTACGATGGTTGGATACAGGACTGCGATTCGACTTAAATGAAATCTTAAGTACTGTCATCATAATATAATTATTTTGTTTATTGATGTGAACCGAGTGGAACAGGTGTGTTTAGAAAGGTTTTTGCTTCCTTCTTTGAGCAGGAAAGTTTCATAACACGTCATCTGGGTTTGAAAAGTCCTTCAGTTTCAACATTTTTTTAAAGAAAAGACTCTTGCATTGAACGTCTGGTTCATGATTCCTAAGTGAAAATAAATAACAGTTACAGAGCTGCCATGTTCAGTCGTCTGATTCCAAACGTTCTTTTGCCATCTTTTTAACAGGCCGATGTAGGCGTGACCACGGTCCACCATAGTGGCGATATGAGGGTGGGGGAACTTGCTTCGGCGGTACTCAGGTGCGCAGGTGATAGAATGCAGGAGGAACTCGAGTTGAAAACAGTAGGTGCTTTAATCATAATTCCGTGATTGAGTGAGGGAGTGTGTGGGTGGGTGGGTGAGTGAGTGAGTGAGTGAGTGAGTGAGTGAGTGTGAGTGAGTGAGTGAGTGAGTGAGTGAGTGAGTGAGTGAGTGAGTGAGTGAGTGAGAGTGAGTGAGTGAGAGTGAGTGAGTGAGAGAGAGTGAGTGAGTGAGTGAGTGAGTGAGTGAGTGGGTGAGTGAGTGGGTGAGTGAGTGAGTGAGTGAGTGAGTGAGTGAGTGAGTGAGTGAGTGAGTGAGTGAGTGAGTGAGTGAGTGAGAGTGAGTGAGTGAGTGAGTGAGTGCGTGGGTGAGTCAGTGAGTGAGTGAGTGAGCAGATGCATGAAGTGTTAGAGAGATAAATGAGTGTCATAAGCGAATGAAAAGTGGGAAAGATGGAAGAAAGAGCAAGGATCAAGCAGGTTGATGAATCTCTACTCATCAGGCGCTAGACAACTTATGGTGATTAAATTTGCGCTTTCTTTTTTTTTTTTACCAGTGAGCTTCATTCTGAGAGGAAACAAAATAACTAGAAGAAACAACAGAGAAAGAGAGAGAGAGAGAGCGATTGGGGGGAGGGGGGGTTGGGTAAAACAAAAGTCGATGTTCCATTAAATTGTGTTTTTCTCATTCTTTTGTTTTCATTATAGATAATTATTTGGGTATTTGATTTAAAATGTAAATCGTTTGTGCACAGCTGAAAGACCAGCAGAATCAATAAATTTTCTTATGAGACTGTGGGGCTTATAGGCCCATTGCTGATAGGTAGAATGCACATGGCGTCACATAGTTTTTGTTTTGTACTTCCGCCAAACAAGATGGCCGGTGGATCAGCTGATGAGTGTAACTTCGAGATGTGCCGAAGCAGTTAAAATGCCTGCTGGTTCCATTGCAGTTGACTGTTGTGACAGGAGTGGAAAGGGTGTATCCAAACTGGTCCGATTCCCTACCATCCGTGTAAACAAGAGAAAGGAAGTGAAAGAATTGACCGAACGTCTCCCATGTGCGTATACACACGGGTCATTGTTTACAGTAGTGAACTCGCCGCCGATTGGTTCGCGACGCCTTAAGTGGGTCCGGACAGACAAGATGGTGGATATGCGCATTCTACCTATAGGCCCATTACTGATAACGACCATTTTAGTTGTCAGGACCGACGCCCCACCATGGCGATGGTAGCATTGACTTTGATTCGTTAGCTGAATTGCACCGTGAGCACCTCAGGCGTCGCGAACCAATCGGCGGCGAGCAAAAAAAAAGTAAACAATAACACGTGTGTTCACGCACATGGGAGACGTTCGGTCAATTCTTTCACTTCCTTTCCCTTGTTAAACAAGTTGTTTACACTGATGGTAGGGAATCTGATCAGCTTGGATCCCTCCTTTCCACCCCTGTCATAACAGTCAACTGCAATGCAACCAGCAGGCATTTTAACCGCTTAGACATATCTCGAAGTTATACTAGTCAGCTGATCCACCCGCCATTTTAGCTGTCGGGAGTACAAAACAAAAACACTCTGTGACGTCATTCACAATGGGTTCATACGTTGTGTTTCTTTAGGTGGAGGATAAGAGGCAGGAAGAGAGAGGAAAGAAGAGCTAGAGAGAGAGCAAGAGAAAGATAAAAGTAGCGAGAGAGAGAGAGATAGATGAGAAAGCAAGAAAGAGAGAAAGAGGGAGAAAATCAATAGAGGGCATGAGAAAGAGAAGAATGAGAAAGAGAAAAAGGGAGAAAGAGATGAAAGCGATCATGGTCGCGGAAACAAACGAGTTGGGAAGAAGAGGGAAACAGAACACGAAATGAAAATTCTTCTGGAACAAGTCTGAAGTAAGTCCAAAGATGACGGGCAGTGCAGACAAAGGATGAAAATCACCCATTCTCTCCTCTGTTTATGTAGAATAACTGGCTGAGAAATATTGAATAATCCTGTTTTCTTTGTTTATTTCTACTATTCTAGAGCCCTCCAAATACACCTCTGGAGTATGGTAAGGTGATCACTGTCAATCCTTATGGCTTGGGGACCCAGTATAAACTGTTCAAACTGGTCTGTTTACAATACTGGAATAAGGACGAAGCCTATGATGAGGTGAGATCCACTTGTTTACCAAACTATTTATCTACTCACTTAAAATATCTGCTCATTTGTCAGTCTGTCTGATTATCACTTTGTCTGTTGATTATATTTTATATATTCCATCATTTTCTTCTTCTTCAAGTGCCGGATCTGGAACAGATGTCGACGATCATGGTTCGCCTATTCATCCTCCGCTCGGATGCTCTCAAAAAGCCCATATTGTCCTGGTTTTTCCCTGTCGCCCATCAGTTCAAACTCTCTAGATATGTTATTCTTTGTCGACCTCTGCTTTTTTTTTTGCCCTCTATTTTCCCAGTTAGAGCAAGGTGTTCAAGACCTTTGTGTCGATTCAGGTGTCACATGAACTGCAATTGATTTCTTCTAAGTCCATCTATTTTCTTTTTATTTATTTGTTTGTATGTTGTTTGTTTGTTGGCAAAACAACAACAACAAAAAACGCTCCTCCATCATTTCAAGTCTCCAAATCTAAAGAGACCCTTCAGCAGATCGAAAGTAAGGCATGTTTCCAAATTTCACAGTAATCAGAGCTATACTGCGGTAGGTTTTGTTAAAGATCGAGCGAGTTTTTCTTGTCCTGGAGATTTTCACCCATGGTCTCTCACCTGCCTATTCACTTGCTTCTTCAATAATATGTAGTCAATGTCGGATTTTGATTTTGGTTCGATCCTAAGATAGATCAATGTTTGGAGGCACCTTGCTGGAAAATTACACCAGAAGGTCTGACAAAAATGTCACCCAAAACAGCTCGGATAGCCAAAAAAAAAAAAGTACGCGTAAAATAATACATGTATGCATTTAAATCATTTAATAGCATGTTTATAGGGTATTACTGAAATAAGTTACATATTTTATATTTAAAAAAAAAAATTAATAGAAATATTGTGAACCTTTCACGGCTTGTGAGGCCTTACGCTGTTCATACTTTTCATACCCAGCATCCCTCCCCCCCCCTCCCTCTTCCGGGCATAACCTTATGGTTCCACTTTTACTAATCTTGTCCACAGCATCCTCTAAGCTGCGCTATTTGTGCGGAAAATGACGTATGAAAAAGTAAAACGCTATTTGCCTCTGTATACTTGTCCATAGCATCCGTACCCTCCGCTCCTTGCCGCTATAGAGGCCAAGCGTGTTTTACTTATTCATGTCATTTTCGGTAAAAATGATAGATCGGAGCGGATCCTGTGCTGTGGACATGACCATTTACCCTCCCTTCTCTTAAAGTAATTTAATATCATCTATTCCGTACTCAAACCCCAGTGTAATTATTCCGTCCACAGAATCTGATGCATTGCGTCATGGACTGCCTTAACGATTCAGCAGAAAAGAAATATAAAAGTATCATGATTCCTACTTTGGGCATGGGGTTTCTTAATTATCCTCCAGAGGCAGTTGCAGTAGCCATTTTCCGCGCCATTCGCGACTTCAGTTGGGACCAGTATAACAAGGCTACTACGTCGCTGACGAACGTGTACATCTGTCTTTATGGAGATAAGACAAAGGCAATGGTGAGTGGGGAAAAATAAACTGTAATTGCTTACCCCTCCTTTCATCATTGGATCTTCTGTTTTTGCTACGATTTCGCCTTTCATCTTTCACATAAGGTATTGTCCATCCACTGCAGTATGTAGCCATCCGACAATGACTTCCGTTCATTTCTGTCTGATGTCTTCCTCATCCATGTTGTTTACCCCTCTCTTTTTAATACCATCCTTACCGTCCTCTCCCTGGTCGTCCTCGTGTTGTTTTCCCTGTTTCTGGTTGCCTTTCAGTGCAACGTTTTGTCCATCTACTGTCCTTCCCGCATGTCCAGCCCAATTCCATTTTTGTTGAAGCATGAATGTTAGTATGTGTGTTAGCTTTGTTTGTTTGCGTATTAACAATTTTGCTCCGGTTACGATCTGTTAATATAATCAACATGATTCAGCACCAAGCAAAAAGCAAACAATTGCTTAGTTCATTGATCAAGTGGGCTCATTTGAACATTGTCTTCTCTAGACTTAAATGTGCTCTAATGACTCGGCATCTTACTTACGTTAAACATTAAATTTTAATGAAATGAGTTTTAGAAGATTGTGTAGTTATTTATCGGCCGCCCACAGTAATGAAAATACAAACAAAAGCAAAAATTAAATGTTGTCATCGTGCCATTTTTCATTATATTCGCTTTTTGCCCTTCTTTAGATTTAGATAATATCTATTTTTTAAATTCCTCTTCATACATGTTCTTTCTTCTTGTCCTGCGTTAGTTTCGTTTCCTGCCTGTTCTTCTCATTGTTTTTCTGTTCATCCATTCTTTAAAGGTAAAAACTAGAAAGAGAAGATCTTTAAAGCAAATAACTGAAATATTGATTAATTCTCTGCAGACTTTCATCAAGACCTTCATTCGCTGCGTGAAGGGTGATATTACCCAGTATCAACCTCGATCTAGCCTCTGGGAACGTTTACGTGAGTTAACATATCCATGAATGAATGGTGGATGGATGAAAAGTTAATAACATAGGCAAGGGAAATAATTTGTTCTATTTACTGTGAGTTGTGTTCAGCGCCACAGGCAGCAGGATTTCAGCTCCACTGTTTTTTCAAATTTTTAGAAGGATTTTATATTTATTAGACTTTGAAGTTTGCACCAAAGAGTTCCTCTTGTTTCAGTGATTCTGAGGATCTAATTTATTTCAAGATGTTTCAACATGAAGTGATTTTATTCTATGTTTTATCTTATCTTGTGGCCATGTTTAGGCTTCACTGTGCTGATTTTAACACCAACACTCAGCATAACAACATGAGTGACCCAGTTACTGACAGTAGAGAGTCAGGCTATTGTGAACACACTAGTGTAAATATGACCAGCTTTGTTTGCACAAGAGAACAATTGCTCCAGTGTAGAAATAACAACAACATCAACAAACTGCCCAAGCAGGTTTTCCAACTACTGAAAAATCTACACATCTGTAAACAGAAACACAGAAAGAGGGGAGCAAGAGGTGGGACCAGAAGAAGAATAAAATCTGTACTGAGTGAGAGAAAAATAAACAATACAGTTAAAGGCTTCCATCAAAGTGGAATAAATAAAAACAACTTGATTCCAATTGACACAAGAAACAAATTTAGAGATGTAACCTGTGGAAAAAACATTCGTATTGGGTATACTAATGCACAGTCAGCATGTAATAAGACAACAGACTTGTGTGGCATCATTGGTGACTATGACATTGACATCATGATTATCACAGAAACCTGGATCCATGAACACGGTCATGAGCATGTAATTTCTAAACTCACTCCACCGAGTTATTCTTATAAATCATTTCCTAGAAAGAACAAAAATGGAGGTGGCATTGGTATTGTCTACAAAAATACTCTCTCTTCGGCCTTGAACTTTGGTGAGAATCCTGATACTGTTACTTCATTTGAGTCTGCGATTATGACTTTGTCATTACCTCACAAGAAAATAAAATTTGTCCTGCTATATAGACCACCACCTAACAAGAAAAACAATCTCAAAACATCAGATTTTTTTACACCATTTGAAGAAATTTTGATTTTAAACAACATCGAAAAGCAGGAACTTGTCTTCATGGGTGATTTTAACTTGCATTACGACTCCAAAACATCTGCTGATGTAAATTTTATGAAACGTTTATTTCATGAACATCAAATGACACATGTTGAATCCAGCACACACAAATTTGGCCATATTCTTGATTGGATTGTTACTTCGTCCAAATTTACTTTTGCATCAGCGGTGGTAAATACCAACAAACTAATATCTGACCACCATTTTCTACATTTCGACATTCCTTACAAGAAACCCTTGCCAAAGAAAAAGAATGTAAAATGCAGAGACTTGAAGAAAATTAACTTAGAAAATGTCAAATTAGATTTGAGAACAACGTTGGCTGACTCAGAAGACATCAATGCTGAAGTTCTGACAGAAAAAATCCAAAGCGTCTTAAACAGTCATGCTCCGGAAACATCAAGGACTGTGACCGACAGGACACCATCACCATGGTTCACGTTGGAAACAAAAGCAGCAAAACAGGCCAGGCGACGAGCAGAAAGGAGATGGAAGAAAACAAAGTTACAAATTGACAAAGAAATATACATTCACCATAAGAAACTTGTGAATGACACCATTCGAAAAGCTAAACGTGACTATTACAACTCAAGGTTTTGTGAAATTCAAAATTCAAAACAATTTTTCGATTTGTCCAATGATTTGTTGGTCATCTAAACAATAACGCTCTCTGTGAATCATTCCAGTCGGCATATCGTGCAAATTGTAGCACTGAAACTGCTTTATTGAGGATTGTTAATGATTTGTTTGGATTACTGGACAAGGGCTGGGTTTCGTGTTTAAACATTCTTGATCTATCAGCTGCCTTCGACACTATAGATCATGAAATTATTCTTTGCAGATTAGAAGCAACCTATGGGATCTCTGGTATAGCTCTGAAATGGTTCAGGTCCTATCTATGTGACCGAAAACAAATTGTTGTAACAGATAACATAAAATCAAAAGAATACATACTGCCATATGGTGCTCCACAAGGCTCAGTTTTAGGTCCCACTCTCTTTATTATGTACATTGGGCCCCTGTCTATTATTTCTAAAGAGCATGGTTTTTATTACCATCAGTATGCTGATGATGTCCAACTATATCACCCTGGTACGACTTTAGGTCATGTTGACAATGTTATAAAAGCTAGTGAAAAGTGTATTATGGACACAAAAGAATGGATGAACCAAAACAAACTAAAGCTAAATGAAGACAAAACAGAAGTTATGATTATTGGAAAGAAAAGACAAATAACTGCAATTAAAAATGTAAAATTAAATCTTGGTGAAAGCACTGTAGCAAACGTGAATAAAGTTAAAAACTTAGGCACAATTTTAGAATCAGATCTGAGCATGGAAAATCAAATAAGTTCATTATGTCGATCATTAATGTTTCAATTAAAAAACATCAGCTCTATTCGTCCATTCATATCCCAAGAGGCAACTCGAATACTTATCACTTCACTTATGTTTTCAAAGCTTGATTATTGTAATTCTCTGCTCTTTGGAATTCCGAGCAACAAAATAAAACGCCTTCAGATAATTCAGAATAATGCAGCTAGACTGATTTTTAGAAAATCAAAAAGAGAATCTGCCTCAAGCCTTATTGACCAACTTCACTGGCTTACTGTTGAAAACAGAATAAAATTTAGAGCTGCAGTTTTGGTTTACAAATGTCTTGAAGGTTCAGCTCCCTCCTATCTTTCGGAACTTTTGAAAAAACATGAGTCTGATAGAATTTTAAGATCTACTACAGAAAACAAACTGGTTGTTCCCGGGTGTAAAACATCAAATTATGGAGATAGAGCTTTTAGTTGTTTTGGTCCCTGTGTGTGGAATTCTTTACCACAAGAGGTTCGAAATTCTGCCTCTCTAAACATATTTTAAAACAGGTTAAAAACATTTCTTTTTAAAAACTGAATTTTATAGCTTGCTATGGATGTATAAAACTAGTTTGTCTGTGTGTGTGTAAGTTTATTTGAATGTGCTTTTATGATTTTTTTACTGTGTACAGCCCCTAGAGCTTTTAATGTTTTAGTCCTGGCGCTATATAAATGTATATATTATTATTATTATTATTATTTACTGTGATAAAATGAACAGCTAAGGGAAATAATGTCTTAAAAATGCCCTTCTACTTACAACTTTGTGCCTTAAATGCTGGCTAAAGCCAAATGGGCCAAGAGGCAGTTTAAGGTTGACTGGGTGAGAGGATCTTTTGCGTGATCTGTGAACGTCAGTGACATTGCTTTGTTTAAGTTCAGTGTACACACTTGTAAGACAGGAAATAAAAGTTCATTGTGAGTATACAATACTTGTGACTTAGCTTGAGGTTTCTATAATTGCTTTTCCTTATTAAAATAGTAATTGCGTCATGAAATAGGTTCATTCTTTTTTAATCACCCTGTATGACGAAATTTTGGGGGGATTTGGAAAACATCCTGGGATTTTCTTTAACTTCATCTTGAGATTTTTTATACGGAATTCTTGGGATTTTTTAAAATCTTCACCGACAACTCTGTGCGCATTGGTACCTATCAGTAAATAACAGCATGAACGAGAGTTACTGTGCCAGCAAATAAACCAATTGACCTATAAAATTTTGAAATAAGTTATTGATTTTATTTTAATTTGATTGACATGAATGCTAGATGAGATGGGCAAGTGGACGAATAAATGACGGATTTGTGGGTAAATCGATTAAATCGTGCTTAAATCGGTTGAATCTGATTCTTTCTTATAATGACGCCTTTTTCTTTTACACTGACAGTTGCTGCCCTTTCGCCGAAGGAGTTGCAGCCTGCTGCCCAGGTCAGTCACAAAATCGTCAGCCATGGGCCACCCAACTTTACAATGGAAAATACAAGCTTTCATTTCAAGATTGGAGCCATAGATCACGCGTTCGAGAATTCTCCCTGGCTTCGCTTGTGGCTGATGAAACAAGCTGCGTAGGCTGCGAAAAATGCATTAGCACTTGGCCGCTGGGTGTATCAGGGGAAACAATCAAGAACGTGACTAGAAACAGTTACATTCGTATGACTTTGTCCC
Organism: Onchidella celtica; assembly: GCA_963931925.1. Lineage (NCBI taxonomy): Eukaryota > Metazoa > Mollusca > Gastropoda > Systellommatophora > Onchidiidae > Onchidella > Onchidella celtica. The sequence goes on from OZ007569.1 coordinate 68,187,124, forward strand.
CCTGAATATGCATCAAGATTTGTGTGTGAATCCGACTTTGTGAGAGGACCTGAGTTGCGGGTGAAGATTTTCAAAATTTCCAAGAATCCCGTATAAATGTCGCAAACCTTTTTCCAATTCAAAAAAACAACAACTCATTTACAAGTTATTATTATTATTATTATTATTTTATATAGCGCATAATATATATCCATCTTTAAAATGCTCTATGCGCTTTACAGAAGAAACCTGTCAAACACAGAGCAGAATGGAGCGCCGGCGAAGCGCTCAACACACTACACTGCTTCTTTCTCTCTCCCTGCCTCGCTCACTCTCTCTCTCTCTCTCTATCCCATAGTAAATTGTGACGCAGCCTGTTAGGCGCAGTACACAACTCACAAGAGTTCACAACTCACAAATCACAATACAAACAATATTTGCAGCATGCAATTTACAATTTACACTGAATTTAAACCAGGCAACGTCATTTATTGGGTTGCCACACAAAGGCCACCGAATTCGGTCACCGAAACACTAGGCACTTTAGGTGAGAAGAATTGCACTATATAAACGGACCGAATCTAGGCGGGCTCTATGTGCAGTTGTTGAAATTATATAGTGTAACTGTTCTCACCTAAGGCGTCTAGTGGCTCGGTGACCGAATTCGGTGGCATTTGGGTGGCTTCCCTTAGCTCGCAGATCCGATCGCGCAGAAGAATCTTCTCAGACAAGGAATATCAAACTGTCCCTCGGCCCATTTGGCTTTATTCGCCTGGTCTTTTTGTATCTTTAGTTGCAAATGGTATTGTGAGTGGATGGGCGATTTTGTTTATTTTTTTTATTTTTTTTTTTACAAAGAAATAGGCCTAATGGCAAACACACAAAAGCTTGGTCAATCCCAAGATCTCAAGGTAACCCCCAAAATACCAAGCAAAAGTTGAACAGAAGTGATCTTGACGTGAAAATGTGAAGACGTGGGAGACTTTATGAGGCACTCAAAGTGAAAACGCTGTCTCGGTGCCAGTAAGTGTATACAATTACCGTAACTTTGATTTTTGTCACTAAGATTAGTATGATCAGGGCCGGATTAAGACTTTTAGAGGCCCTAAGCACTTAGAAGATTTTGATGTTGTAAATCCTGGTTCAACTGCACCATTTGCACTTTCCATGGTAAATCCGGCAATGAAAAATGTCCGAGGCGTCGCCCTTCTCTTGATGCCCTAAGCCCTTAGAAGATTTTGATGCCCCCATACACAGCATAAATCATGTAATTTTAAGTATAAACACAAATAAACAATCAAATACATAGATATATTTTTTTCAGTTTTAAAAAGCTACCGTCTACGATTGCAAATACTTTAGTTTTTTTCATTTAGTTTGGGGGGGGGGGGGGAGGGCTTGTGTGAATCCTGGTTCAACTGCACCATTTGCAGTTTTGCACCATATGGTCCATGGTAAAACCGGTCGACAATGAAAAATGTCTGTGGTTGCCCCCCCCCCCCCTTCCCTTGATGCCCTAAGCAGGTGCTTATTAGCCCTGAGTATCATCATTGAGCAGTTGAAACAGATATTGTCAAGGATGATAGAAATGAAAAAAAAAAAAAAAACAGACAGAGAAAAGAGAGGGTGAGAGAGTGTGAGGGAGATGGGGAGAGAGAGAGGGAGAAAGGAGGAGAGAAAAAGAAGAGAGAGTGGAAAGAGGGAGACAGAGAGAGAGAGAGGGAGAGAGAGAGTGGGGGGGGTGGAAAGGCAGTAGTCTGGCAGACTTACAAAACTCCACCCAATAATTATATTAGGTCTCTGGCCTCACATACGTGAGTTCATATTAGCAACTGTCATTAGGGTAGCCACACAAAGGCCACCGAATTCGGTCACCGAGCCACTAGGCGCTTTAGGTGAGAAGAATTGCACTATATAATTTCAACAACTGCACATAGAGCCCACCTAGATTCGGTCCGTTTATGTAGTGCAAATCTTCTAACCTAAAGCGCCTAGTGGCTCGGTGACAGAATTCGGTGGTCTTTGTGTGGCTACCCTAAGGCAGGTGCAATCTTTCCATTACTATTACCAACTGGGATAGTACTTACACATGATAAGCCAGTGACCAGGTTGTTAAGACTATACCATCATGATCATAAATTTAAGACAGATCTTCCCAAGCTTGTCTGTTTCTTTGGTTACATGTGAAAGGTTAAACCGTCACATTTACTCACAGCAGCGGAACCTGGGCACTTCTGCAATGATTAGATGCAGCTTGAGTGCGGAGCAGTTTGTTTAGCGAACACACGCAGTGTTGAACGTTATACGGAGCAATAATTGTGATATCTGTACAGTCTCTTACCTCAAGTGAAATGTACACGTAATTTTGAAAACTTACAATTGTTTGATTTTCTTTTCTTTTTTTTAAATCAAAATTAAATGCTTTCAGTAACAACAGATTTCGTGTTTTTAGAGATATTATTTTATCTTAACTGTTTTTTTTTTACAGTAAAACAAAATCTTACTGGATTTGTTTGTTCGCTTTTTTTTTCACGTTGTAAATAGCCAAGATTCTTTCATTACATAATGAAAGGATGAATGGTATTTTAAATGTCTTTTTCTGTTGTTGTTTGGTTCATTTCTTTTACGGTATGTTTTCTATTGATCATGAATATTGATTTTATTCTCATACATCATGCAAGTTTTCCTTTGTAATTGAATTTGGATTTTTGTTATATTTTAAGATATATTCTGTGAGTGTGTGTGCGTGCTTGTGTGTGTGTGCGTGCTTGTGTGTGTGTATGTGCGAGTGTGTTTATTCTTTCCTTTGATTTTGTTTGTTTTTTTTATTTTGGTATAATTCAACTTTAAATTTGTAAGTTGTAATACATTATGTTTGTTATTTTTGATACGTTTTTTCAACTCATCGTTGCTTAACGTTGTACACAAAGACATTTTGCTGTAAAAAATAAAAAAAAGTAAGGATTCCTTTTCTTTGCATATATTTGGCTTTTATTTCCTGAAAACAATTGTCCTACTATTTTATTAAAGACAATACCATGTAGAATTGGCTAGATGATATTTTTTAAAACTACCCAGATATGAAAACAATGCTGAAATGAAGTTTGTAATTAAAAGCTAATTCCACATCTTTAGAGCCGCCCTCTCCTGAAACAGATTCAATAAAAGTAATGAGCGCCCCTACATGCTTTTGTTTGTTTGTTTGTTTTATTTACATCCTATTGTATTTATCCCATGGAAAATGAACGCAAAATGCGTAAAAAGTTAACCATGTTGCCTAGCAATGACAGGTCGCTGCTCCGAGGGTCCTGCTGTTGCAGTCTTTCCGGGAAACCGACTATCAAGTCGAATACTGGTACTGTCTCGGTGGGTCCTTCGCACAAGGTGCACGCAAACGAGTGGTACTAGCAGATGATCACCGTTTCGCCTATGACCATTCCGCAGCCTCCGGGCTCCGGATAAGCCCGATCCCAGGTCTGGAGAGACCCGGGGAGAATTTCTTCTCGACCGCCACGTGGTAGCAGCGGGGCAGCCCAAGCTGGGGGCTGGCTAACAGGGACGGGCTGACGGCTGACCTTCCCGAAGCCGTTAAACACTGGGAGCTTTCCGTTACTGTAGGCAGAAGGGGGCAAATTGCCTAGCAGAACGCATTGGTGACAGTCCCCGATTGAGGGCCGGGGACTGATCAGATCGATCCTTCGATAGGTCGTGCAGCAAGCACTACGTGACAATGACTTAAGCAAGACAATGACCGCACGCTGGCGGATGAGAAAGTGAGATTCTGGTCACGACGTGATACGAATCAGTTGGTTCAGGCTGTCACCAGCCTCCATTTGTCTGAAAGGGGTCAAAGCAGTAACAATTACCCACTAAATATGATGGCACAATATGGCAAGAAGAAACGTGGGGCTGAGGAACCCAAACAGATCCTCCGTAGGGAGGATGGTAGTTGCCAGGTCCCCTTACGCAAGTATGCTACTGGTGACCTGTGTCCGAATGCGAGTGTGAATGCGTGTGTGAAAACCAACAAGGGGACCCTAGCGGCGAGGGATCCCCCTGCGACACTTAACATGTTGCAGCTTAACGTCTGCGGCCTTCGCCCGAAGGTCTTGGAGCTAACTAAGCTCCTAAAGGCAAAACATATACATCGTCGTCCGCATGATAAAACCTCACAAAGTCGATTTTTGGCGAAAATCGTTTTTTCGCGAAAATCTATTGTTCAGACCCTTCTCCATCCCCTCACAAAATATTAGAACCAAATTCCATTCCTAAGTGTGAAAATTTTAATAACAAAGTTTCGGCCGCAAACCTCCTTATCCGTCACCGCCACAGAATGCGCACGATCAAACCTCACTAACTCTTTAGCAGGTATTATCATGCGGGTTAAGCGTTTGGCCCGCCTACCTGTCCGCATGATAAAAACTCCTAAATCCCTAGCGCCGCCCCCGAGGACAGTCTGACAAAAGACTGTCGGTGCTTGTGGGTCAGTCATTAGCTGGTTGTGCACAATAGCCTACTAATCCTATGGTCATTGTCACCGGCCTGTGTCCGCAGATGTTTAATAGCAAATCCCCCCCCCCCCTCCTTTCTTCTATTTGACTGTTACCGCTCCCTCGCAATAAATTTCTTTTTGCATGAATCACATATTAAATCATTTCAAAAGGATAAAAGACAGTTAATGATATTGTGCTGTTTTATTTCGCTATATACCACGGATATTCTTCTTATTATTTATATTATTATTATTATCATTTTAAATCTTGAGAGTAATTTCTTTTGCCGACAAATTGTATGCAGTTGGTGGGATGACAATTACAGATTCTATAGACAACAAGTGTGCGCTTCTTCCCTTATGTCTGTCTCGGGGTCCAGATGGACTTCAAAGAAGTAGACAATAATCATATTTTAATCCCCTTACACAATGTCGCGTCAAGCCACTTTGAAGTTCGCCGACGATGGCAAATGTAGATAGGTAAACATTCTCACGTTCTTTCGTTTCACATTTACAACTCCTGTCGATGTGACATGACGACTTCATATCAAAGGAGGTCTTTCATACTTGAAGAGCTTTCCTTCCCCCCCCCCCTACCCCCCCTCCTCCACCACCACCACCACTCCTCAAACCACTGTACATTCTTAACCATTGGCTTCAATCTCCTCTCCCTTCTTGTAAGAGCGTATGGCCACTTAAATACTAACTGTCCATGATAGACCCTTGATATTTTGAAGTTTCCAATGGCAATTTGCACGGACAATTTGACTGTTTCACTACAAACATAGCCGTGCTTTGATTTTGTATATTCATACAACTTATTTTGTCGAAAGAAATGTAAACAAAACCAAAATCAAATAATCTGTCATCGCGAAACCAAAACTCTTGAGAATGCTGTCGCTGGAAGGTGCCACTGCTGGAGCACCAGCGGAACTATGCCGGCTGAAAGACGGGAACCTCCATCTCTACCCGAGGATCGAGGCCAAGGAGACTTCAACATATCTGTACGAAGAAAGACAAACGTAGTGACTGTGGTGTACGCAAGGGCTAAAGGAATCTCCACCAGTTCCTTGAGTTAAGTGATTCCATCCTTAATATCGTCTGCGTTAAGGAGTTGAGTGTTCCTCCTTCTGTTTTACAGGCTCATTTTACTTTTTCTCTGTGTTTAGGAACCCACGGGCGGTGGCGAGGGCGTTCTTACGTGTGCGTGTCCTCTGTGCCAAAGTGGTGGCTTGGTCGCCGATTTTGCCGTTTCGAACGACAACGTCTGCGGTCTCGCAACAACCAGTGGTGATTAAAACAGTGAGGATTCGCATTCGTGAGAATAGACTTTGATAGGGATCTGTACACTTTGTTTAGATTGTAGCGTTTCTATCTTCCTCGTTGTTTTAGGAAGACGTCTCTCTTGTCTTCTTCTTAATCCTATCTGTAAATATGTTCAGACTGTAGAGTTTGTTATTGTCCGTCTTTTCTTGTTAGTCTAGCGTCGAGTTTCGTGTTTTTTTTTTATTACACCTTACGTACATTGTAATTATACATTCCTTTTCTTAAATATATTGCCTGTGTGAATCATGCGTCAATGTTGACGCATTGATTATATTCTCTGGTGGTTGTGACCAGTAAGGCTCATAGGCCGGAAGTTAAATATATTGTTGGGAATAGAGATTCCCCATTCAAGCGCAGTTGTGCACCTGCCTTGAATCTTCAGTAACTAAGTACTGAAATAGTAGTTCTTAAAAAGAACTTCAGGTAATAGAATTTACCTCGGAATTTAAAATATACGATAGCTATATAAAGATAGCTGTAATTTTAATCAACGAAATAAAATTGTCGTTGATTTATACGTCGTAAACTTTAGTACGCAGTGATAACAGTAAGGACACTGCAAGTTGTATAACGAAGGAACAGTGTTGGTAATTCGTCGTTCTTAGTAGCGGCCACCCGACGAGGTCAATTGGCCTCAGGGATAATTGATAACTTCAGGTTAATAATTAAGATAGTTATTTTAATCGGATAATCGTAAAGAATACAGTGCTAACATAGTTCACTGTACGCAGGTTATCGCGTGAAGGATCCGGATACCTGACCTTTATCAATACTAGATCTCATATAGAGACCTATTCGGAGTCTTAACCATAATGACTGATTACTCTGCTTATATTAACGCGGCGAAGCTGTTGGGCGTCCCCGATGATCAGCTACCCACTTGGTGCGAAAGAAAACAAAAGGAAGACCAAGAGCTGGCTCGAGAGGAGCGTGCCGCAGAACGAGCCGAAAAGGCCCAGGAACGCGAACGAGAAAGAGAAAAAGAACGACACGAAAGAGAAAAAGAAGAAAGAGCCGAGAAGGCCCAGGAACGCGAAAGAGCTGAGAACGCGGCTCAAAGAGAGCATGAAATTTTTATAAAGAAACTAGAATTGCAGGCCAACCAGCCGACCGCGGCTCCTCTAGCATCCGCGAATAATGTTAAAGCTAAGCCGAAGCTACCGACCTACAATGATAAGATCGACCACATCGATTCTTACATCCATCGCTTTGAGCTCCACGCTGTAGCCGCCGGTTGGGACCGCACGGAATGGACTTCGTGCCTGGCAAATTTATTGACTGGTCGTGCGCTTGAGGTATTTCATGGCCTCAATATTGAAGATTCTAAAAACTATGATGTCCTTAAAAAGGCTCTTCTCAAAAGATTTCAACACACAGAGGACGGGTTTCACCAACGATTCCGGACGTGTAAACCGGACCCATCCGAAAACTTCTCTACGTACGTTGATCGATTAAAGCACTACCTCGACCGCTGGATTCAGTTAGCCGGCATCGCTGACGGTAGCTTTCAAGGGCTGTACGAGCTAATATTAAAGGACCAAATTTATAACGCGTGTCACCCTGATCTGGTGTCCCACCTTAAAGAGTGGGCACCGAAAACATTAATAGAAACCACGTCGTTGGCGGAGCAGTACGCTTCTGCCCATCCCAATCGTTCGCTGGCGAAACCAAAAACAAGCGAACCTTTTTATGCCGGAGTCAGTGGTGCTCCACCTGCGGGAAGTAGAAATTCCCGTCCTACTAATCGCCAGACACCGTCTCCGAGGGCATACTCCGAACCGCCACCGAATCGATCGCGCGGTTTTCCGCGACGTGCTGGACCACCCACTCGACCACAAGCGCAAAATTTTTCTGGTCCACCGCGTCGGGATAATTACATGGGCTTCCAGTATCAGGGCCCGCCATGCCCACCTCCTTGGGCATATTTTACTACTCCATATAACGCGCCTCCAATGCCACCCCAACGTAACGTGAATAGTATCAGGTGCTATCGGTGCAATAGACCTGGGCATATATCAAAGGATTGTAAAGTAAAATTCGAGGCTGCGAATGCTTGCACTGTCGTAGTTCCGGCTGCACAGAATGTCAGCCCCGTCGAACTCACGTCGCCCATGACGGGCGCCGTCCCGGTGATGTCGGCCCTTCATCAGCACGGGTCATTAACATTATATAAAGGTCATGTAAATGACATACCCGCGTCCGTGTTACGGGATACAGGATGCACCACCATAGGTGTCCGGGAGTCTTTGGTTCGACCGACCCAACTTATTGAACAAGAGGCAACATGTATTACTTTTGGGGGCTCCGTCGAGCGTTTCCGACGCGCGGAGGTCTACGTCGCCACGCCATTTATTACCGGTGTCGTAACGGCGTGTGTTTTACCGAATCCGGTTGCCGATTTAATAATTGGTAACTTACCACAGGTGAACGATACACCTGACGGCGACTTGAACATCTGGACAGAAGAAGTTGCGTGTGTAATCACCCGACAACAGTCAAAGCGTCCACCGGATAGTAATTTAGCGACCCCCGTTTTTGATTTCAATGTCACGCCTTCCATTTTTTACAGAGAACAACAAAACGACTCTTCACTTCAACCGCTGTTCGCGAGGGTTCAACCTCAGAATGGAAATGCCTCTCCATTCCTTATTAAGAATAAATTACTTTATAGAAATTTCAGAAATAAACGCGACGCCGTCGAACAGCTGGTAGTTCCTAAGTCGTTCCGTCGTGATATTTTGCGTCTCGCGCACGACACTTCCTTTTCAGGCCACCAAGGTTCAGCCAGAACCAAGTCACGAATATTGGCACATTTTTTTTGGCCTGGAGTATACGCGGACGTCAACCGTTTTGTGGCGCGCTGCGATGTGTGTCAAAAACGTACACCCAAAGGTAAGGCATCGCGCGCGCCCCTACAGGAAATGCCTCCAGTCTCAATCCCATTTCAGCGGGTCGCGATTGACTTGGTGGGCCCTCTTACTAAATCAGATAGGGGCCACCGTTTTATTCTTTCGGTCATCGACTACGCGACGCGCTGGCCTGAGGCTATTCCTTTGAAAGACATTACGGCTGACCATATCGCTGAAGCGCTTATGAGTATTTTCTCGCGAGTCGGATTTCCCGGCGAGATTCTTTCCGACAGAGGTCCACAATTCACCTCTGAACTATACAAAAAGGTGCTGGAGTTAGCGGGTATTAGGCAGAAATTAACGTCCCCCTATCATCCGCAATCAAACGGTTGTTGCGAGCGGTGGAACGCGAGCATGAAGGCAATGTTAGCCCGCGTATCCACCGATAGACCAGGAGACTGGGACCGTCAGCTCCCCGCTATTCTTTTCGCCTATAGGGAACTCCCGCACGCGTCCACGGGTTTCTCCCCATTTGAACTATTATACGGACGTAAACCACGTGGCCCGATGGCCATTCTTAGTCAATTGTTCACCGGTTCGGAAACCGATGATTATGATACGCGTTCCGCGTATCAATATGTTGTCGATCTCCGACAACGAATTGTTAATGCATGTCAGACGGCCCTGCAATTTGCATGCGCTAGGGCGCGTCTTTCAAAATTTTATCGCGATCAGGGCGCCCACATGCGCGCCTTGTCAGTCGGAGATCTGACACTTGTACTTTTGCCTCAAACGCAAAATAAACTCCTTCTAACGTGGAAGGGACCATATAGAGTCCAAAAGAGACTCTCCAGAGTCAATTACTTGATAGACATCCGCGGGCAGCAAAAAGTATTCCATATTAATATGCTCAAAAAGTACCTGCCTAGCGATGATCGTTGTCGAGGCGACTCCGTTCATGTCATCGCAAGGGCCAACGCGGCTTTAGTTACTGTCGACGACGAGGACCCGTTAAGTATCGACAGATCCTTGCCCATAATACAAGCCTCCGAGAGCGTCAGCGATATTAATATCAGTGATGAGCTTGCGCCGTCTCAAAAACAGGACCTTACGGAATTGCTCCAAGAATTTGCGACAGTGTTCACTGACCTGCCCGGTTGTACGTTTTTAGTCCAACATGTAATCCGCCTCCAGACAGACGTGCCTGTTTTTGTGAAACCGTACCCGTACCCGCTGCACGCTCACGAAACAATAATCACCGAGGTACGTGCAATGTTACAATTAGGCGTAATAGAGCGGTCTACAAGCCCTTATTGCTCGCCCATTGTGTTAGTCAAGAAGAAAGACGATACCGTGCGCTTCTGCATTGACTATAGAAAGCTCAATGCTATTACCATCTATGATGCGGAACCCATTCCCAATCAGGAGGACCTTTTCGCGCGGTTATCTAACGCCACTATCTTCTCTAAAATAGACTTATCCAAAGGATATTGGCAGATTCCTCTCGAAGAGGATAGTAAACAGTATACAGCCTTTCAAACCCCTTTGGGTCTAATGCAATGGAAATATATGCCTTTTGGACTGGTTACTGCACCAGCAACTTTCGCGCGCATGATGAACATCTTATTAAATGAACTGCGCTGCGTGTTATCCTACTTCGATGATATATGTATTTTTCAGACCGATTGGGCTGGCCACTTGATGGCCCTTCGTGAAGTCTTTGCCACTCTTCGCCGAGCTGGCCTTACCGCGAGGCCCAGTAAGGTCTTCTTGGGCTATTCCCACATAAACTTCTTGGGTCATACCATAACCCGCGGGGTTCAGACTCCAGATAATCGCAAAATATCCACTATTTTGAAACTTCAACCCCCTAAAACTAAAAAACAAGTCCGTAGCTTGTTGGGACTGTTGAATTACTACAGGAAGTTCATACCAAACTTTTCTTCCCTTTCAGCCCCGTTATCTGATCTAACGAGGAAGAATTTTCCAAATAAAGTCGTCTGGACGCCTCAGTGCGCTGATGCCCTTCAGATTATTCAGAATTTATTTTCTACTTCCCCCCTGCTTGTTTTACCAGATATTCGCCAGACCTTCGTCGTCCGTACAGATGCGTCGGATAAAGGTATCGGCGCCGTGTTGCTCCAAGAGCATGAAGGTTCCTTACGTCCGTGCTTTTACGCAAGCCGGAAGCTACTTGATAGAGAGACTCGATATGCGATTATCGAACGAGAGTGTCTCGCGATTGTTTACGCGGTTGATGCATTTTCTCGATACTTATTAATGTCCGAATTTATAATAGAAACGGATCATCGACCATTACTATTCCTCAAGTCGAACAGAGCGAGAAATGCGCGACTTACCCGATGGAGCCTTGCGCTCCAGGAATACAAATTTACCATTAGAGCTATACCTGGGAATGATAATCTACAAGCCGATGTGTTGTCCCGGTTAATTTAGTATCATTATATAGTCTGTAAACATTGAGGTTGAGCATTTTTCACCTTATTCGGAGACCGTGGATGGTTTCACATTATTTGTCCTACAAGTTATGGGCATACTTTCTCAAAATTTATGTGATTCCTTTATCCACTAGCGTCCATTCTGACCAAGACCTGAGTTCCAGACAACCTTGACGCCTTTGTCTGCGGGTCAATGAGATGAGGAAATGGCAAACCAAGGGACCAGACCTACTGCTGCCAGGATACCATTACGTTAGATTAACCATTGTTTGTACATGTTATATATGTCATAATTACGCTCAGTGAAGCTATGAGCTAGATGCTCAATATTTTAAGTCTTTACAGTATGTCTTTGTGAAATAGGTTATCACTTTAATTGTAACGATATTGTTACATTACATATATTACACTATGCAGTAGTACCACATATATTATAGAACGTCGCATATGTCCTTCAGAATGCACGTTCTCAGTAATTTTTTCATGACTTTCAGTTAACGCTATAGTTTTTCTATATGGCTTCCAAATGTATTCTGACTTGATGACTTTAGTACACATTGTGTCGTTCAAACCCTAAGTTTTCACTGGGGTGGGGGATGTGTTAAGAGCAGATTTAATTCATAAATGTTTATACTGAGTAAATTTTTGTGAGAGCAGTGAATAATTTTTAGAAACGTAATTATTGTACGAGCCAGCATAACTTGGCCTTGAGCTGGTCTCGTAAACAATTTGTTTTGAACAGTTTTTTTCCCTGATAGATAGACAGAAGGTGGGGAAGGATAGATGGACAGCGTAGGTGTGCGTGTCTGAGCACTTTTTATATCTCGTGTTTTGAATTATGGTTAGTAGAGAGGGAAGGGGTGAGTAGGAATTAAATTTCATTGAGACGTCTGTTGACTTGCAGAAAATCCGTGATCCAGAGTGAAAGCTCGGAGTTTTGAACATGTTAAGAATTTATTGTTATAAAATTACATTTTGTTGTCTTGAGTAATTCGACCTTTGATGTCGACCCAAGGTCGTTGCGTAGGGCTGTTACTTAAAATAACTCAGTTCGGCAGCTGAGCTAGAAGTGGTTGCACCAATCACAATCCAGGAATTAGACGGTAAGCTGCAGATGCAGTCCAGTATTTAAGGCCATACAGAACTTAGTTCTGGGCCACATGTAGACAATCCATCTACGTGGTGGACGACGAGCTCTCAGCCAGATGAGAGGACATAGAAACGCAGCGATTGAGCTGATATAATATACAGTAATGGAGCATTGTCAGAAATCTACGCTCCTGAGCCCAAGCCTACTTGTTTGAGCATTAAACCCACAGCGCTAATATCAACAGCCCTCACATTGTCGTGAGGGCCGAATGGTGAGCTAAAGATGTTAATTCCATGCTGAATTTACAGCCAGCTACACATGTAGACTGTTGACCAGTACTGCCAGACCACACGCAATTCCCGCGACCACGTGTGAACCACACTAGGGCGCGCCTGGCAGAGATGGAATATGAATATGTTTAATATGTAGAAAGAGAGATAGCAGAACTTTAAACCTTACAGGATCCGTCGCCCTCGTGCGCGGATTCCTTTGAATGTAAATTTATTGTGACTTAGATATTAACTTCATATTACATTGCCTTAAATACTTCATAGTTGCTCCTCAGCTTAGTTGAGCATTTCCAGTTGCCATTGTATTCATTATCTATTGTATATTTTATCGTTGAATTTGTTAGTTATATAAACTTTGCAGTCTGCTAATCAAATTGGTTTATTTAGTTTTTAGAGTGAAAGTTGTTTATTTATTGTTTTTTTTTGTGCTCGTGTGATTGGGAAGCGGACCTCTTGAGCTGTATTCCCCAAAATCCCGATCCGCGACAATTAAAGAGACGGAGATCAGCTAGTGTATCAGAAATGAAAGCAAGCCTTAGCTTATCGAAATTACCTTGTTCACCTTCAAAGACACAAAGAGGAGAAGACATTTTGAGAGAAACTGAGGTTACAATTTATCAATCAAATGAATGATCCACCACTGCCATACCAAAACTCTGAGAACGCTGTGGCAAAGATAGTCCAAAGGGAAATGCCAGCGCTGGACCACCAGTCCTATGGAACGAGTCTGAAATGATTCCACTGTCAATGGCCTGTCAACAGTGATGAAGAATTAACTGACTATCCTTTCATTGAGTGACGTTTGAGTACGCTTTACGTGCTCTGAAGACATACAAATGTTGCAAAGTGATGAGGCTCATCAAGAGAATGTGAATGTACAGCAAAGATGCCCCTGACAACCAGCAAGAAGTGAGTATCACTGTCGCTGTACAGGAAAAGGGACAGGAAAGTCTATGCTCTGACACTGAACCAGCGTGGGAACGGCAAACTGATCAAGAGAATGACATAATCAGCTCATGAGATGTAGTGTGTGAAACAAATAATGAATAGATCGGTGTGAAATCCTTCTAACTCAGCTTAAAAGGTCATTCCAGTGGAACAAAAGATTACCTTCAACCAAGCAAAATGACTGTCATGGCGTGAAAATGGCAAAGAGTACACTGGAAAGAAGCTTACCAAAGAATCAAAGACTTACAAGCTGCAGGCAGTTCCAGAGCGATGCGCAAGGAGAGAAATAAGCATGCATACTTAACAGTCTCTTGACAGGAAGTCACAGATGAAGATCCGGAGCAGCTCATCGATTACTTCTGGGAACTGTCATTGAAGACCAAAACAATGGCCGCCACATCTTCTTGCAATTCTGAAACATCTGACTGGAGGAGGAGGACGCTGCTGTATCATCTGAATTTGAAAGCCATACGGAAACAATTGTGTGCCGTTATGGTAGTAAACACATAGGAAGATGGTCAGTGAGGAACTGGACACTGAGATCTGCAAGCACTTTGCACCACGACGGAGCTAAAGAAAGCTAAGACTTTCGCATAGAGGGATTCCTGCAGTTGTTGTCAACGATGCCTTCCCACCATGTCATAGGTTCATCAAAAAGCAGTGCCTGGAATGTCAGTTTAGAATTATGGCTGAGGTCTATCGAATTTATGTGGAACGCCGCAGAGAGATCGACCAACAGGCTGTGAGCCAAAGACTTTTTGAAAACATACTTTCAAGTCCCAGGTTTTGGCCATATTCAAACACCGCTAAGTCAGTGCGACACGTGTGTGTCCTACGACGAGGTAACATGGAAGGCTCATAAAAGCAGATGATGCACAGACTTCTAAAACCCAGGAAAAACTACTTGCTGTGCATGGGGATGTTGTATTGACAACAGTGGATTTGGAGGCAAAGCTCCTCGCTCCAGGTCTAAATGCACTGGCCTCATGTTACAAAAACAAACTTGTATATCCACGATTTATCAATCTACAATCTGGCCAATAAAGATGACATGGAATGCTTCTTGTGACATGAGGTGGAAGGAGAGCTAATGCCAAGTGAATTCGCATCTTGTGTGTCTGTTAACTTGAAGCTACAAAAAGTACATCCAGTATATCGACGGCTGTGCTGTTCTCAGCTTTTCAAGACTAAGAGCTACAGTCATGGAGCAGAAGTATTTAGAGAAGAGTCACACTATAGCGGGATGTGACTGCTTGCATTCAGCGGTACATTTCCACCACACGAAGAGAGAGAGAGAGAGAGACAGACAGAGAGAGAGACAGAGAGAAGTAGGAAGTCATGGAGAACGAAGACAGGGGTTGGGTGAAGGAAGAGAGAGAAAAATAATGTGAGAGCGAAAAAACGAAAGAGAGAGAAAGAGAGAAAAGTAGGAAAAAGGGCGGACGGGTGAGAAAGAGAGAGAGAGGGGGGGGGGGAGAGGGAGATGGGAGAAGATAGAGAAAGCAATGGGGGGGGGGGGGGGGGGTTGTGTCACAGGACGAGGGGATAACGGCTCAAATGAAGGCAGGGCCCAGAGATGAGACCACGGTAAGAGGAAGAATATCAAGGGGTGGGGGGGGGGGGGAGGGGACGGAAGGAGGGAGGAAAAAAGGGGAAAGCGGAAAGAATGTGCCTGAAATGCTGAAAGGGAAAATCTGCACCTTTTTTTCTTTTTTAAAGTTGTTTTTTTTTATTGATAAACCCTCTTTTTAATTCCCACAATATAAATAATTGCTCATGTATGTTTTTTAATGTTTTTATGTGTCCGTATTCCAAGTCTTTAACGTCTTCTAGTTTACTTCATTGCGGTTCTCCAAAATAATATTTCTCCACTTTTCCTAAAATCACTTTAATCCCTCCTGCCGCTATACAACTTCATCCATGTCTGGTACACACCTGATTTGCCCTCGAAAACTAGTCTTCACAATGGCAAAACGAAGACACGCCTGGATAAAGAGGTTTGCTGGCCAGTGAGAGAGGGGAAATGCGCACAATAAAACCGCCTTAAGGATAAGGAGGTTTTATCGTGCGGATTTCGGGTCATCAAACCTGCTAAACATCTAAAACATAATTGTAATCAAAATCATCAGGGTAAAACATTAGGCAGTGTATTAGTCAGAGCAAAGGTATACTAGTGAGAAATTTTCAAGAATCTGCGACCTGTGGTTTGGAAATAAATCAGTTTTTTCCTTCTCCTGTAAAATTTCCCAAACCGGCTTTGTGAGGTTTTATCATGCGGACGACATGTAGCTCTGCTTCAAGAGACTCTACTGAATGGGAGAGGCGCGCACGTCACAGGGTATACCATATACACCTGCTCGTGTACCAAGTGCAGAGGCATTGCCACATTGGTCCGTAATGATATTACGGCTGTGAGGCAACACGCCCTGACGAGCAAGGGTGAAACTGATACCCTCACCCTTACAGTATGGAAGGACGGCGTGGCCTTTACCATCACGAATGTCTATAATCCCCCTAAGGTCACCTGCGACCTAGGGTTAACAGAGGCTACCTTGAATAATACTATCATCGGAGGAGACTTCAACGCACGAAGCCCTGAAATGGGGTACGCCCCAGAATCGACGAACATTGCAGGAAGAAACGTCGAAGATCTCCTCCTAAGTTCTAACCTGGTCCGGATACAATCAACCGACTCCACGCCCACCTGCCTGCATCGAGCAAACGGCGTGGAGAGTCGGCCCGACATTACGCTTCTATCTGCTGACCTCGTTACCAGACACAGCTACGCAGTCCTCGAGGACGTAGGTAGCGACCACCTTCCTCTCCTCGTACAAATCCAGACTAAAACAGCTAAGAAGAAGGAGAAGCGTTTAAACTGGAATTATAAACAAGGCAGATGGGAAGAGTTCAGAGAGATTTTAGGTTTAACTCTGAACGAGGTGGACCCCAACGAGGGTACTATTGACGAAGCCAACGCCGTATTGACTACGGCCGTGCTCGCAGCTGCTAAGCGGAGTATTCCGCGAGGACTGCAGCCCCTAAATCGCTTGCCCTGGTCAAAGGAACTTGAACAGGCGGTCCGACAGCGTAAGAGGGCGAGAAGAAACACCAAAAGGGCAAAGTGGTTAAACCTGTGCGAGTCTCTGAACGTGGACCCGAGTGGTGGCCGAGCGTGGACCGTCCTGAATCGCCGTAATCGGGGGCAAAGAGTGTAGAATGTCGCTCCGATACGGGCAAATGGGACGGTCGCGGTGACAGACCATAAGCGTGCAATCATGCTTAACCGACACTTTGCCAGTACAAATAAGAGTGGCAAAGCTACGAATACGGACAAGGGGCTCCGTAAGGTCAGGCGTCAGCTCGAAAAGTCGCAGGTAGACAGCGATTACGAGGGCCTTAACAGTGAGTTCACCCTAGGGACCTTAACCGGGACCTCGCGACGCTTGCCTGCTACTGTCGATTGTGGAAGATAACTCTTCACCAACGGCAAACATGTCCAGAAAGCCACCATCACTCTTAAGATTAATGGCCAGACACTCAAAAGGGAAAGCGCACCACGATACCTGGGAGTTGAACTTGACAGCAGGCTCAACTTGCAGACGCACGTCAGCAAGCTCGAGTCTGAGGCTAGGAGGCGATTAACACTGTTGAAAACGCTCGCCAGTACCAACTGGGGTGCCACTGGGAAGGTTCTCAGACAGCTATATCTAGCCTACGTCCGAGCAGGCATAGAATATAGTCTGCCACTGCAACCAATGGCCAGCGACCGAACGCTGTCGGCGCTGGACCGAGTCCAGAACAGCGCCATGAGACTCATAACAGGCTGCCTCAAAACCACTCCTACGAATGCTCTCGAAATCATGACCAATGTGAAACCACTGGCAACCAGAAGGGAAGGAAGCGTACTACAGCAGTACGAGAGGTTAAAAAGGCTCGAGCCGGACTACCCGGCGCGGGAGGTGATCGAAACCGACCCGCCACCGAGAATACTTCAGAAGAAGTCGTTCCTGGGCGAAGCCAAACGACTAACTGAGGAGTATGGGCTAGAACAAGAGAGAATGCCCCTTCGGTTATGGACGAAAGAGCCACCTCACGCCTCCCTGAAACCCCCAGTGATCAAAACCACGCTTCTGGACACAAACATGACTAAGGAGGTCAATCCCACGATTCTGAAAACGGCTGCTGGCGAAACTATAATTTGATTCGTACCCAGCACATATGATTAAGGCTTATACTGACGGCTCGGCAGTACAGGCGACTACGAATGCGGGGTACGGAGCAATAATCTACTACCCTGACGGCACCGACACCGAAAAGATCTATGGGCCGTGTGGGGCGAATGGCTCCAACTTCGACGCTGAGGTGACAGCGATTTGGAGGACACTGACTACGGTTTTCAATGGCTTTGAAAACGGAACAGTATCACCAGAAGATATTGTTGTGTTCACAGACTCAAGGGCCACATTGATGGCCGTCCAATCGCTCAACCACAAGCTCGAGGCACATGGCGCAGACAAAATCAGATATATCTGCCACCAGATCATAAGCGGATACGGTGTCGAGGTCCACCTCCAGTGGATCCCCGCTCACATAGGAATCCGGGGCAACGAGGCTGCAGATAGCCTAGCGAAACAGGGGACCAGGGGCGAACAGCCAAAGCACCCCATATCTTACCCAGCAGCCCGAGCCAGAATCCGCGCTCACGGACGCAAGAAATGGCTATATCAATGGGCAAACTCGGATAAAGGACGTAGGGTGTATCATAACCAAACTAAACCAGACATCAAAGACCCGATTTTGACACTAGAGCGTAAATACACCACTATTATACAGCGTATGAGGACGGGACATGTCCAGTTGAACGCACATCTAAACCGCTTCAACCCACTCCGTGAGCCAGTATGCCGACACTGCGGGTCCCCGCAGGAGACAGTCGAGCACATACTTGCGGAGTGCCAGGGACTGAAACAACTGAGATCCCGCTACCTCCCAGATACCCCGACAGTCTCCAATTGCCTTTATGGGGACGTTAAACAATTAAAGAATACTGCCATATTCGCCATTGCCGTCACGAGTGAAAACTCAATCGGCCAGGTATGAGCAATAGAGCAATGACAGGTGGGTTTTTCAAGACCTTTTTCTCCTACATTCAAGTCTCACGGCTTTGTTTTCACCAGTGCAGTTCAGATTTCTCTCCATAGATCTAGCAACACTCATGAGGCAACTTGCGGTTGAGCTGAATTTCCGTAGAAATTTTATCGGGAAACAACGATCTGGAATGAGAAAAATGAAACCTACTCCGAACATCTATGAATCATGTAGTGTGCAGTATTTCAAGCCCCACTGAGATCTCAAATCTCCCACTCCCCCTGTAGAGAACCACTGGTTAATATAATGGTAGGAAATAATTACATGACGCACTACTCTCTACTTCTGAAGCAAAGTCGCTAGAAAGTCCTCAAGTTTTTCAGTCCATTACGCGTTGGGCATGCTTTCGTTGGAATTTGGGACAGGAAAAGGGGATAATATTTAATTGTATCCAGTGAGTGTGACCATTCATGTTCTCAAGTGTAGTTTGACTGATTTCTAAAATAAATATGAAAATAAGATAAAACTTTTCTAAACGTTGTCAACTCTCAGTGTAGTACAAAGGTAACTTTTGTCAGAGTATGCCTGGCAGTCTGACTTAAGGTACTTGTTGTAAAGGTCGCCTCGTGTTGTTGTTGTTGTCGTTTTCCTTCTGCTCCCTTCCCCCTCCCCATAAAAAAATCGCCTGGCGCACAAATATATCTCCAATCATTTTGGGTAGATAATAATTATGCTTCAATCCCCCACCCCCTCATCCCCCCCCCGCACACACACACACACACACACACACACATACACACAGAACAATAATTTACCCTAAGTTGGTATCGTGAAGCAAATGTTTAATACTAATCCTCGCATTTGTTTTACGATTTTATTGAGAGGTGACAGTAAAGAGATTATGATCACTGAAGCAATGAGTGTGCAAGTTGGTCTTAACTGTTGTTCGTGGTCCTCGCAGTCCGATGAGGACGCTGTCTGTGCCCTCAGCGACGAGAGCGTCCGAGGATCGGCATTCCAAAACTGGAAGCACACACAGGCTCCGCTAGGTGTGGAAACCCTGGTCTGTTGTTCTGACTGAGGTAGTCGCTCCGTGACCTTTGTCCTTTGCAGCTTTGCGTCAGCTGTTACTGTGTGAAAGAGCGACTCCCAGGCTGGTCTTAATGTAACAATCAGGCCAGAATTGTCTATTTGCAATTATAATACGGAGTGGCTACGTTTACGGCAGATTACGCTCATATCCCAATAGAAAAAAAACGGGAGGAGCGCCACTTTTTGATAAAAAAACAATGTTTATTTTTTCGGTACTTATTAATTTTGTTAGTTCATCCAATTGTCAATTCAAGTGTGCATTGGAATGGTCAGATGGACTTGGGGGGCGTGAGAGTGTCACAAATCCCAGACTGGGAGATGTAATAAGTTATGACAGGACAACAATCACGAACGAACAAGTTTAACACTTAACAGAACAACCCATCAGACTCACACATTTATTATACATAAATATAAGATAAGAATAACAGTGCAATTACATACATTATATTATTGAAATTAACTGCCGTACAACGGCCTTATTCTCACATGCACTCTTCCTCGGATCCACGACCCGGTAGTTACTTCCTAAAGGCACTTCGGCCTCAGCCTCTCCCCTCAGGGTCTTAATAGTACATTAATGATTCACTGGCACCGCAGTCCCTCAGTATCACCTTCCTATTGTCATACACCTTATCATTTCCATAGCCCATCAACATGGCAATAGTACAGTATCAGTCCACTAGCCCATCAACATGGCAATAATATATTATCTCATTCACGCTCATATCTACGTCCCTGTCCGTGGCCTGACTGCCACGACTTTATGTGCCTCTACTGTCCTGCACCGACAGTCTCACTTCTGGCCTATGTATGGCCTCCGGCCCTATGCTGGCCTATCCCCTGTGCTCATCGAGGTGGCTCTTCGGCCCGTCCCCGACACCTACAAGAATAACATTACATTGGTATAACACCCTTCCATTTCTATTCACTCCACCTCTCCTTACAACCCCTGAAGCGTACACACAATAGTTCACCTTTCACTCACCACACATCTTACGGTAACACACCTCCATCGGAGTACACAATACTCACTCGTGCTACAAATCCATGAACTCACTTTCATCTATCGCTCATGGCGCACATTGCTATATCCAATATCAAGGACTTCCACATTCCTCACATATACTTATTTACATCATGGTAATAGACGAATATCATATAATACATCAATCATAATTATCAATCAACGTTCTACCTACCAGTCATCACTGGAAAAACACTCTCATCCGTCTTCCGACTGCTCCCCTTATGTTCGCCCGCTGGGCTCTTACTAGCGTCCGTTCAGTAGGACCTTCTAACTTGCAGTGATAGTAATACAGCGCTTTCGCCTCATTCAGACCCCCACCACTCATAACATGCACGCTTTTCTTACTTGTCTACGTGCGTTAATTTTACTCTCCTCCTTTCCCCCCGTAATTATTAACTATCGCTCACTCCACTCGTGACATCATCCCCCACCCCAAAAAAATTAATGCAATTAATTTCAAATCGCATCACGATGACTGTCAACGAGTGAGCGTGAGCAACACCTACATTAAAAATGACCTACCAATGCCCCCAGCACCTAAAATACCGGAATCATGGGAAAATATGGGGATCAATATGCCCTGCATTATTCATATATGTGTATCACATCATCAATAGCTAACTAAACACAATACCTAATACAGAATCAAAAACCAATCAGCCTATCAACCATTCTTCATATCATATTTATAATGTCAATATTTTAAAGTCGACTCATTCACACAGATCCTGTCAATGTTCCTGTCCTCCGATGTATAAGCTCCTGAACTCTTCCCCTAGGCTCGACTAAGGTAGTCGGCGATATGATTGCTGGTTCCTGGAATTGGTTGAATAACGAAGGTGTACGGCTGCAAAGCCAATGCCCATCTAGACAAGCGTGGGCTGGACGAACGATTCTTCGACAAAAACGTTAGTGGCTTGTGGTCTGTCTGGATACAAAATTCTCGTCCCATGAGATAACGTCCTAATTTCTGGACGGACCACACAATGGCAAGACACTCACGCTCTATCACAGAATATTTTCTTTCTCTCTGCAATAACTTCCTACTGACATAACATACAGGATGGAGACATTCGTTCTTCTCCTGTAGAAGACAAGCGCCGACACCAGAGTCCGACGCATCCGTTCTGAGGATAAAATTAGATCGAAAATCGGGTAATATCAGAATGGGTGACGATGATAATGCTGTCACCAAATTATCAAATGCTGTCTGACATTCAGACGTCCACTGGACCTTATCGGGTTGTCCCTTCTTAGTAAGGTCAGTAAGAGAAGATGACAAGGAGGAAAAATTTGGAATGAACTTTCTGTAATAATTTAAAATTCCCACTAAGCTTCTGACTTGTTTCTTTGTTTTAGGGATTTGCAACCCTACTAATTTGTCAATTTTTGTTACTTCAGGTCTCTGAACACCTCTACCCACGATATGTCCTAAGAATACTATCTCTGGACATGCCAAATCCATCTTTGCGGGTTTAGCAGTTAACCCAAAATGACGTAATCGTTTAAAAATTACTGTTAGTGTCTGAATATGATCAGACCATGTCGACGTATGACATGCTATATCGTCAAAGAATGACACGACATTAGGTATGTCCTTTAGCACCAGTATGAGAACCCCGATACTCTGGTCTCTCACAAAATCTCCGTAGCATATTAACATGGAAAACCTTACTCGTTCCATCAATGTGGATAGCGTAATCTACCTTTGAAACAACTCGCTCAATAACATAAGGACCTTTCCATGTCATCAATAACTTATTCTGGTCCGTAGGTAACAACAACAGAACCTTGTCTCCTGGCTTAAAACTTGGAAGTTTGGATCCTCTATCTTTATAGTTTTTCTCTCTTTTTGAAGCGCTACTAGAAGCTTCTTCCATAATAGTCCGCGCTGAAGATAATCTCTGTCCTATCGTCTTTTGGCACGCACTGCACGTCTTACAATACAGCCGTACATCTCTATGTATCGATGGCCAATAAAAATCTTTCAGAACTCTCTCCTTGGTTCTAGCACTTCCCATATGACCCGCTAATGGAACATCATGGGCCAGACGCAATACTGTAGCAATTAACGACCGTGGCACGACGACCTGCTTTTGAACGGAAGCCACTGTGACGTACATACGGAACAGAATGCCCGCCTGAATAAAAAAAGAAGACGACCCGTTTTTATATTTCCTGGTTTTCTCGGTTCGCGCTTCCCCAAAACATGGGTTTAATGATGGATCCTCCCTTTGTAATCTCGCCAAGCGCTCTGGCGTGATATCTAGGTTGACCGCTGGCGTTGCCAAAGGTCTAATCCTATCCTTATCAGCTACCTGTCGGCGTGTTTCGACCGCGGCACAAAAGTCAATACCTTTTGATTGAGACCATGCCTGCACATTCTCCTCGGAAGGGGAAACTACCCGTGATACATTCCCAATGATGAGCTGGGCGCCTGGAAAACAACCAACGACTGCTTCGACTTCCCCGCTAAGGAAAGGCGTATCTATCACTATCTTTGCCAATGGTAATTTCTCAATGGCCCCTGAAAACTGGATGCATGGGACAGTCTCACCCGTAAGCTGCGAATCCCGAATACAGTCCCTATGCACTCCCACAACGGTGGATCCTGTATCTCGTAAAACCGAGACCGGTTCGTCCCCAACAAACCCCGGATAAACCCTAAGACCACCTCCTGTATGACATGAATTTATAACGGGGATCTTTCTCCCACAGGGTAAAACACCGGAAGATAATAACTTCTCACAACTGGGACACTTAGAATACTGTCCGCCTCCGTTGTCCGATGTAACACACGCAGCCGCATGATGAAATTTATTAGGGGAACATGGACTGGAGCTACTGTCCACGTTCGCCGCTATCCTACCTGCAGGGCAATTCACGCTGATGTGATCTGCTCTTCCGCAGTTCCAACACTTCGCGGCCCTACACTCGCGTGAAAAGTGACCCACGCGTCCGCAAGTCCAACACTCCGCTCCCTGTGCTGCACTAGGCCTGGGTCCCCGTGACCCATCGCGACCGGAACTAAAGTCCCTATGCCGTCGGTCATCGGCAAAGGTCACAAATCGCCCCCGGCCATTACCGCGACCTAGCCCTCCTGCTCGGTCAAACTTACCGGATCCGTATGCAGGTGATTGGTGATAGCCCCTACGCTGCCCTTGGGCTTGCCCGTTATAGGCACCACGCTGATGCGACCTGTCTTTATGTCCTGCCGGCGACCCCTCAACCACGGCGACGTACCCAGCATCTTGGACGTACGCCCTCGCCACTGGTTTGGACGGATGTGCCGTACGGTATGCTTCCGCCAACTTAGACGCCTCCTGCACCGTCGCGGGTTCGTTTTCTTTCAGGAAAGCCACCAGATCTTTATGGCACGACGCGTACAGCTGGTCACGTATCATTAGGTCTTTCAGTTTAGCAAAATCCGCGCCCACATGCGCCAAGTCTGCCCAGTTCGCGAAATATTCCGTCAATCTCGCGACGAAGGCAGCAAAGTCCTCCCTGGTATCCGCTCGTGCTCGCCTAAACTGCTCCCGGAAATATTCCTCGGTGCGCGCTAATCGGCGAAGCAGCAAAGCCTTCAGCTTATCGTAATCTCGCACGTCTTCGCGCTGTAGCTCTTTAAAGTAGGTTAACGCTCGCCCCTGCAATAGAGACGCCAGGTACGTGGACCATAATTCCTTATTTTCCCCCCATTGCAATTGTGCGTTCAGTTCGAACCTGTAACGGAAGGCATCTATGTCGTCCTTCCGGTCGTCGAACGTAGGGAGCTTAATCCTAACGCCACCTTTATTGTGTACCTGCCGCTCAACTGTTTCTGTTGGCGCATTCTTTTTGATTTCCAATTCTGCGATCTTTACTTGCGCCTCTATCTCCTTTAACTTTAACTCCCTTTCCTGCTCCTGAGCCTTAGCCTCTCTTTCTTGCTGCTGAGCCTTAGCCTCTCTTTCTTGCTGCTGAGCCTTAGCCTCTCTTTCTTGTTGCCGCTCTTGAGCGTCTTTTTCTCGCTCCTGAGCCTCTTTTTCTCTCTCTCTATCCTTAGCACGCTCATCGCGCAAATCCGCCTGCTGTTCTTTAATCCAGCCGCGTAGCTCTTCTCCCTCAAGGCCAAGTTCCTTACCCAACTTCATTAATTGTTGGAGTTCTGCCATTTCACAGATTTATGGTTATGGTATGTATTATAAAAACGGCTAACCTGTCGGTATGATCACTAACGACACGACCAGAGACCTGAGATCACACCAGATATAACAATACCCAATTGTCTCAAATACAATTCAGAAACACACACACCTAACCGAACAATTTATAGCATACTGTCTAACTAATTCTATGTTCATACAATGCATAGCACTATTAATAGTAAAAAAGACTAGAAAAGACAAGAATGAGGAAATTCAGTAGAAGGACCACAAGTACGTCAAGGACAACGAACCAGACTAGGACAAAGACCTAAAAAAGAAAATATAATGGAAAAAAATGCAACCTAACTACGCCGATTACACTACAAGGTACGAACAATAACAGAGTCTGAAAAAAAAGAACGTATCTACAGATAGGGAAGAGAGGGACAAGAGAAACGTCTTCCTAAAACAACGAGGAAGATAGAACGCTACAATCTAAACAAAAATACAGGTCCCTACAGAACTGTTCACTGTGATGAGCGTGGTTCCTAGATTAGCCCACCTCCCGAAGAGGACAAACCAAGTTCACCACAGCAAACCCGCGCCACCGCCCTTATAATCAATCACAACGAAAACAGCAAAAACAGGGAAAAAGACAGATTAAAGGAACAGCCCACAATCCAGGGCACAAAAATTTTGACTTTTACTTAACTTTCACCCTTGATTTCAATTTCTCCCCTTTCTCGGAGCTCTGGCTGCTTGACCTCTACAGGCTGGCACACACACTCTGCAGAAATTTAAGTACACATTAATACATATTCATCAAAATACATGCATCAATACATATTCATAAATATACATAAATTATATCATGAAATTCCCATTCATCCCACGAACAAGGACAACAGCACGAATTCCTAGCACAACAGAAAAACAACTAGATATAACAAATACACAATGTCAAAATGACCACAGGTAAACAGGACGAGCCCCCAATGTCACAAATCCCAGACTGGGAGATGTAATAAGTTATGACAGGACAACAATCACGAACGAACAAGTTTAACACTTAACAGAACAACCCATCAGACTCACACATTTATTATACATAAATATAAGATAAGAATAACAGTGCAATTACATACATTATATTATTGAAATTAACTGCCGTACAACGGCCTTATTCTCACATGCACTCTTCCTCGGATCCACGACCCGGTAGTTACTTCCTAAAGGCACTTCGGCCTCAGCCTCTCCCCTCAGGGTCTTAATAGTACATTAATGATTCACTGGCACCGCAGTCCCTCAGTATCACCTTCCTATTGTCATACACCTTATCATTTCCATAGCCCATCAACATGGCAATAGTACAGTATCAGTCCACTAGCCCATCAACATGGCAATAATATATTATCTCATTCACGCTCATATCTACGTCCCTGTCCGTGGCCTGACTGCCACGACTTTATGTGCCTCTACTGTCCTGCACCGACAGTCTCACTTCTGGCCTATGTATGGCCTCCGGCCCTATGCTGGCCTATCCCCTGTGCTCATCGAGGTGGCTCTTCGGCCCGTCCCCGACACCTACAAGAATAACATTACATTGGTATAACACCTTTCCATTTCTATTCACTCCACCTCTCCTTACAACCCCTGAAGCGTACACACAATAGTTCACCTTTCACTCACCACACATCTTACGGTAACACACCTCCATCGGAGTACACAATACTCACTCGTGCTACAAATCCATGAACTCACTTTCATCTATCGCTCATGGCGCACATTGCCATATCCAATATCAAGGACTTCCACATTCCTCACATATACTTATTTACATCATGGTAATAGACGAATATCATATAATACATCAATCATAATTATCAATCAACGTTCTACCTACCAGTCATCACTGGAAAAACACTCTCATCCGTCTTCCGACTGCTCCCCTTATGTTCGCCCGCTGGGCTCTTACTAGCGTCCGTTCAGTAGGACCTTCTAACTTGCAGTGATAGTAATACAGCGCTTTCGCCTCATTCAGACCCCCACCACTCATAACATGCACGCTTTTCTTACTTGTCTACGTGCGTTAATTTTACTCTCCTCCTTTCCCCCCGTAATTATTAACTATCGCTCACTCCACTCGTGACAGAGAGTCTAGTCGGTTTGTATCAATGGGCGGTGGTCAGATTGACTAATCAGGCGAAAAGGGGCTGGGGTAGCCATTGGCGTTCGAGCGGGAGTAAAGCCAAACAAAGAAAAATGATGAGTTGTATTCACTGGCTGCCGTAACCGTAGCCACTGCCATTATAATAACCTTTTGATGTAGAGAACACCAACGCTTTCCAATACGTTTAAACTTCTCAGCTGCTGATCCAAATAAAAGACAACAGACAGAAAGTGAAATATGTTACATAAACAGCCGTCAAGAGCCCCTGGAATATTGGTTTCTTTAATAGTTTCTCAAATTCCCATGCCATTGTAGGTAACCACATGTCATGTGGCCACCGAAAGAGTCCCAACAATACCGTCGTCACATGTAATTTTCCCAATACCATTAACATGGTATGACTGTGGTCAGCCGTTAACCTCAATGTACTCCGTTAATTTAACAATCTGTGGCCTGTACAAACAGGACTGGCGCGTAAAGGGTCTTTTAGTGTTCCCATTGGTCGATAAAATGAAACGGCACATCGGACATTCCCCTCAATTGTCTGTTTAAATAGCTCTGAAAACAACAGGGGAAACATCGTAGCATAAAGACATCTATCTGCTACATCTTCTACATTTAGCATGAAACAGGGCAAGACTTTATTTGCATGCAATTTTAATCATAAGTGTGGCAACCTTTTTATCAGATTGTTTCACAGACAAATACAACACCAAATGTTTGATGCTAAATGATACTAAGATAAAGGGAAACGGGCGGAGAAAGGGAGGGGGGTGTGTGTAGAGATTGCTACTGGTTGAGTGCTTCCCCAAGCTCATGAGACAGGTACCATTCTATAGTCGTGAGATTTCATCTTAATACTATATATATTTGTGGACTTGAGATTTTTCGTTGCAAAAGGCTTCTGAGCCACTCAACACTCAGTCTTCAAATTTTGTATGGTGCATCAGAATGGATGTCAGGGTGCACAGTTTTTAATAGAAGTCTCAAATCGGTGTAGTTTTTTTATTGGAAATTTATTGTTTCGCCATCATTTAGAGCTATTTCGAGTCATAGTTCGCCATTTTAAGGTTTCGTTATCACTTCCTGCGATGTGTTCACTATCAAATACATTAACCCGTGCGCAAATCATGCTGTTGTACATCCCGCAGAGGGTGTCAACTCACAAAGGCAGAGCAGTGAGACTTATTTAAAAAGAAACAAACAAAAATAAAATAAACAAATAGGAACAGGCCAGATGAAGCAGCTCCATAATAACCACCCAGAATTGAAACTAATATTCAAACCGATTTATCCCGGGCGGGGCCGGGGACCTCAGCTAGTATCATTATAAAACTAGAGCTAGTGCGCATTAAGACACCATAGTTTTATTGCACTGCCCCAAATGGCACTGTTCCATACTATTTTGAAACATTATCACCCAATGCCTAATTCCTTATCTTTAGAACACTTTATAATAATTATTCGTTATAAACAAGTAACATTTTTTTTTTCGGGGTTTATCTGGCCACTTCAAATGTTAAATTGCATTTGTTTTGTTTCAGAAGTTTCGGATAAAGCAATCTATATCTGGTCGCTAGAGGGATATTGGCGGTTGTTGTTTGTTGCTTTGTTTGTTTGTTTGTTTGTTTCGCATGATAATGTTTTAAGTGATTTAAGAGGTATTTAAAATGTCCTTTTTTTATATATATATAAACGACTGAAATACACCAGTTACACTAGACTTTGTCAAGTATGTGCCTTGTGTAAGCTAACTACTGAGAAATACATTTTTGAATAAAATTGTACAAATACTTCATACTTCTGGGTGTGTGTACATTGTACTAGGACCACTGGAACTCTCACTGCATTTCCGCTCCTCCTCCCCCCCCCCCCCCCGCACGATGAGTTCTTTTCTTTCTCGGGGGCCTCAGCATAGTGCTGTTGGCCCCCTGTTCTTGATTATCTCTCTCTTGTGTCTTTCTTGTTTGTTGTTGTTCTTTCTTTCTTTCTGTTGTTGTCTTCATTCTTCGTGGTTTCTTCCTAGTAGTGTATTTTTATTTATTAATTTTTGGGATGCGCCAAGGTAAGGGCAAGGGCAAGACAAGAAAAAAGGGAAGACAGAGAAGCAGTACTGGGACACTGTCCCTTTCAGGAATTTGATCCCTTTATTGCCAATGATTGCCTCCCCTCCCCCCCCCCCCCCACCCCTTTCCAACGTCCTCTTTTGTTTCTTTTCCTCCTTCTGTCAGTGGTCTGATTTATCAGCCTCATATTCCAGTTCGTTTCTTTTGTTTTTTTCGTTTTTGGTTTTGCAAATTCTAGTTTGTCACCGGGTCATCTCAGGAATATTTATGATGATAGCACAGTTTCATATTGACAGACTCACACACACACAAACAAATATATACACACATCATATCCCATTAAGCATGTTCACATCAATAGGCACATGTTGTCACAGCGCCGTCACTGTTTATTGAATTAGTCAGTTTTCTGGGGCCGAAACCGATCGATAATCGATAACCAATCAGCTTTGTAGCGTGACCCAGGCGCAAGCTGGTGATCGACAGTTATCGCATATTATTTCATAATGAAAACTGCCCCAGAGACAACTGTGACAGGCTTCAGATGTTTTCTTTTTGCTCGATTTTTCATTCAAAGATCTAGAGCAATTTTGAAGTTTTATCAAAAGAAAAATACAACTGCTCGGTTAGGATATGGAATGAAACGATTGAATGGTCGAGGAGGGCCAAGCGGATAGAAAGAAGGACACACAGACTCCTAGGGTGGATCGTGATTTTTTTTTTTTTCTTTTCTGCTGTGGGTAAATTTTGTTGTTGTTGTCGTTATTTTTCTGGAATTTCACGAGTTATCAAATACGAGTACAGTACGGTGGAATCAATGAGAATGTCTCTTTACAGAAATCCAAATATGAATAAGGCCAGAAATTTCAATGGGTCTGACGGAACTGCTCCTAATCTGAGGATTGGAGAGATGGGCGGGCTGAACAGGCCAGCTGGATTCCATGGACTGATGGACAGAATGTCTGAATTGTTGGAAAACAAAATATTGAAATCTTTACTGTATGACTGTTGTTAGGGGCACATGGTGGTTTACATCATAAGCCATTGCCGAACAGTGAACATATCTCAGTATTTTCTCTATTTGCATTGTAATTACACTTCGCGCCCCTAACAACATTCTTACTTGGTATTCAAGTACCAGTTGTGTTTAACCCTTTCAATACTGAACCATTATTTGCTGTTAACTTTTTACTGACCTACCAGTTATAGATTTTGGTGCTCTGTTACCAGCTTTTACATACAGATAAAAATCCTGATTTAGATTCATATTTACCATCAAAAGTAACTGAAATATTTGGATCTTCATATAACCAGGATTTGAGAAAACTTAGCTCTCACTGCGTCCGCAGTCAAAGGGTTAAATTATAAATGTTGAACACGCAAAAGTTACCGTACATCCTTCTGTGGTGCTACTCTTCTGCCTCAGGGATAGTTTGCTTGTAAAGATTTTGAATGGAAATGTCTACACAATCATGTGTGTGAGGAATAACACATTTCAAGGCAGCGAATCCAACTCACTGCATAGAAAAGCTTTACTGCAACAGCAGAAGGTTTGTCGTCATTGTTGTTGTTATTATTGGTATGGTTTGTTTTTGTTTAGTTCCTAAGAAACGGAACGAGTCACAAGACACTGGCGCTATTATCTCCACTTGGAATTCGTCCATGTCTTCGAAAGAGAAGAAAAAAATGTGAGTTGTGAATAAGTCATGGGGTGGAACCATTAGTTGCCAGCATTGAAAAAACACAAGACATTCAATTGTTCCTTGTTTTTGTTTTAAGCATAATGAATAACTAATAGCTATTCTTCCAGAAGTCATTGTGTGACTGCTTGTGAAACAACTGCGTTTTAAGAATTGTTAAAACGCCAAGGGTGCAGTTCACCACCCGATGCGATCCAGACTGAGTATCAGTCATTCCGCACAAAATAAGTGCTCAGACGGTAAAGTCGCGTCAGCTTCCTTCCTGAACCCACAACGCAAAATCTCACAACAGCGAATACTGCTACAGAAGCTGTCCACGTTGTATGAATCAAACCATAATAATAAAATAATAAACCATCGGTTTGTGGTCAGGTCAGAAAAATCTGCTACTGGTAACATGTAATCCAGTACAACCTGTTTCATGAACTGGTACGCCAGCATGGTATCAGTGGGCGTGCACCTGTCGGTGCAAACGGCCAGGGCGGAGGAGGTTTCATCTAACCCAACGGCCACATGCTAGGGCACAATGTGACCCTCAGTACTTGAGTCCTTCACATTAGCCCCCGGTGGCGGTGTGGTCATAGGCTTGTTTGCCTAAATCACAGACGAAGAATTGAGCAAACTTCCCGAACGCAGCTTCGAAGCTGGCGGCAGCAGGCCAGTGGTTGATTGATAGGGCAGATGGCAATATACCGTCACTCTGGCCTGGATATCGTGACACAGAGCATCCACCAGTATTGGTGTTCTTTGGTTTGGGTCTTTCACCCTAGTCAGTTGGGACTGCGAGGCTGTGGAGTAGCCTACAGGCAGCCGGTCAGGCAATATGACTGTCCCTCTGGCATCCTCCTGCACCTGGATACATTTCCAGTCGTCTTGACCCTGTCTTGCCACTTGGATAAGTTGTGTCCAGGCGAGAGAGTGAGTCTGATGTCTGCGCAGCTCTTTCTCACTAAAAACAAATTCTTTGCGCCAGTCTTAACACTCACCTCGTCTTCTTTCATCTTTGTCTCGTCTTCTTTCCTCTCAAAATTCCAACGGCGATGGGCGAGTGCGGTGGCAGCAGGTTTGGATAGACTGGAAGCTGTTAGCACAGACCTACACGTTGGTGGCTGTGGGCTATGGTCGCTTCATCGTCGATTGAAGTGGAGGCGTGGGGAGGCAGCACCCACAGTAGCTGAGCAGCCTTATTTAAGGATAGCACTGCTCACCTCAACTGAGGAAGGGGCTAGAAAAGGTGCCCTAAAGAAAGCCCACTTCACATCACCCTGACTGGTATACCGCGACCAGTGGGGATCCCTTTTTGCGGTCGAAACAAAAAGAAATTCAGCTTACTCAGGCTAGGAGCCTGGAATATACGCACACTACAGGACAACTCAAACAACCCGGAAAGACGCACTGCACTTATTGCCATTGAGCTCAGCAGGTACAACCTGGACATAGTGGCACTCAGTGAGACCAGACTTCCTGATAGTGGCCAACTCAAAGAGCTCAGTGGTGGATACACCTTCTTCTGGAAAGGCAAGGGTGCAGTCGAACCGAGACAGCATGGTGTTGGGTTTGCAATTAAAAATGACCTTGTGAGAAACTTGCAGTCCATGCCAATTGAAATAAATGACAGGCTAATGACACTCAGGATCCCAGTTGGGAAAAGCCAGTCAGCCACCCTCATTAGCGCATATGCGCCCACCATGACAAACCCAGATGAAGCCAAAGACAAGTTCTATTCTGATCTAGAATCTGTCATATGCTCTGTCCCGGCAGCTGATAAGCTGATTCTCTTGGGGGACTTCAATGCTAGGGTTGGCTCCGAAATCTCAGCGTGGCCAAATGTTTTGGGCCCTCATGGAGTTGGTTCATGCAATAACAATGGGTTGCGCTTACTTACTTTGTGCGCTGAATTTGGCCTGTTCATTACCAACACAAATTTTAGTCTCCCCGTGAGAAACAGAACGTCATGGATGCATCCCCGCTCAAAGCATTGGCATCTCATAGACTATGTCATTGTGAGGAAGACTGACAGAAAGGATGTCCTTGTAACAAAGGCGATGTGTGGTGCCGAGTGTGGAACTGACCACAGACTCATTATTTGCAAGCTCAGACTAACATTGAGGCGCAATAGACGCCCTCAAGGGAAAGCGCCACCTAAACGCCTAAATGTTTCAAAACTCTGCTCAGCTGAGAAACAGAGTGAGCTCTCATCAGAACTCTCCTCAAAATTGGATTGCGTGACTTTTGACCCTGAGAACATTGAACAGAGCTGGACTGACCTAAATACGACTGTACACTCTTGCGCCAGCAGCACAGTTGGTTTTCCTGTCCGCAAGCACCAGGACTGGTTCAATGATAATGATAATGAAATCAAAGTGCTCATCAAAGAAAAAAATAGTCTCATCCAAGCTCACTGCAGTGACCCCTCTTCCACAGCAAAAGCTGATGCACTGCGTGCATGTAAGGGTGTACTCCAGAAGAAGCTGAGGAAAATGAAAAATGACTGGCTTGAAGAGCGAGTAAGAGAAACTCAGAAATATGCCGACACAAACAACACTAGAAAGTTCTTTGAGAGCCTCCGAGCTGTGTTTGGACCATCCCGCTCTGGCACTACGCCACTTCTTGCGTCAGATGGTTCAACACGCATTGTTGAATTGAATGCCATAATTCAGCGTTGGGCAGAACATTTCGGAGGTGTGCTAAATCGGCCATCAAATATAAATACTGAGTCCATTGACCGCCTCCCTCAGACTCCTATTAAGGCAGCTCTTGCCAAGCCATTCACAGCAAATGAGACCCGAACTGCCACAAATCAGATGTCCTTTAACAAATCACCAGGCGTGGATTCAATTCCTGCTGAGGTGTATGCCTTCGGTGGAGAAAAGCTTATTGAAAGGTTGACCGAGTTGTTCAATCATATGTTGAAAGCAGGGAAGCTGCCACAGGACTTCAAAGATGCTTCAATCATCCATCTGTACAAAAACAAAGGGGACAGCCAAGTCTGTGACAACCATCGGGGAATCTCTCTACTTTCAATTGCTGGCAAAATATTGGCAAGAATGCTTCTGAATCGCCTTCTTGATCACCTCTCGTCAAATGACTTGCTTCCCGAGAGCTAATGTGGCTTTCGTAAAGAGAGGGGTACGGCGGATATGATTTTTGCTGCCAGACAGATTCAGGAAAAATGCATGGAACAAAATAAAGCGCTGTATATCACATTTGTTGACCTCACAAAAGCATTTGACACAGTGTGTCGTGAAGGCCTCTGGAAAATCCTGGCGAAGTTTGGGTGTCCACCCGAATTCATCACAATAGTGCGCCAGTTTCATGATGGCATGCAAGCTGCAGTCAAAAGCAACGGCAGTGTTTCTGAGCCCTTTGCTGTCACAAATGGGGTAAAACAGGGTTGTGTCTTAGCCCCAACTCTGTTCAGCATCATGTTCTCTGCAATGCTACAAGAAGCCTTTAGCTCTCCTCCTCAAGGGGTAAGCATCAAGTACCGAACTGATGGCAGTCTATTCAACCTCAGGAGACTTCAGGCAAAAACCAAAACCAAAAGTACTCAAGTCTGTGACCTACTATTTGCTGATGATTGTGCACTTCTGGCACACGATGAGGATAGCATGCAAAACTGTGTTGATAAGTTCTCTAGTGCCTGTGACAACTTTGGCCTCACAATAAGCACAAAGAAGACGGAAGTGCTCCATCAGCCTACTCCAGACGACAAGTATCCTGTGACCCCAAATATCAAAGTCCATGACAGTCTTCTGAAGGTGTCGGAGAACTTCACCTATCTTGGCAGTACACTGTCTTCCGCGGCCCGTGTTGATACTGAAATTCTCTCAAGAATCAGCAAAGCCAGCTCTGCATTTGGCAGGCTTCGAAAGAGATGTTGCCGGCATTCGCACAGACACAAAGCTGAAAGTGTACAATGCTGTGGTCCTTCCCACCCTACTCTATGGGGCTGAAACCTGGACAGTGTACCAATCGCATGCCAGAAAGCTAAATCACTTTCATCTGGCCTGCCTTAGAAAGATCCTAAGGATCAAATGGCAGGATAAAATTCCAGACACTGAGGTCCTCAATCGTGCCAAGGAATTGAGCATCTTCTGCCACCTGAAAAAAATTCAGCTACGTTGGGCAGGACATGTTGTCAGAATGCCCGACTCCAGACTCCCTAAGCAAATCTTCTTCTCTGAGCTCTCCAATGGAACGAGGAATGTTGGGGCCCCCAAAGAGACGTTACAAAGACACTCTCAAGCAGTCACTGAAGGCCTTTGCCATTGATGTGAGTGAGTGGGAAAAGCTCTCGCTTGATCGTGCAAATTGGAGGGCGGCCCTTACCAGAGGCAGTAAAGCATGGGAAGCTGACAGAGTCCAGCAGGCTATCAAAAAAAGAGAACGGCGCAAGAAAAGGCCCAGTGGTACTGAACCAACGGAGCACTCTTGTCATTTATGCGGAAGGGTCTGCAGAGCAAAAATAGGACTTATCAGTCACATGAGAAGCCATAAGTCATGAAAGAACAGTCTTTCCATTCTGTCCTCTGTGTCCTTTGGTTCTCTTTATTGTCCATGTGTTGAACTTCTCAACAATTTCTGTTCTTTATTCCTCTGGTGTTGTTAAGGTCATCATCATACCTGATGGACGAACTATTATTATTATTATTATTAAACCATCGGTGTATGTTTTGTAACGTTGCGTAGCTATGTAGCAACCGGCAACAGTGAATGACTAAACGGATCATGTGTACCCATTATGTAGAAACTCACGGCAGCGAACTATATTGAATCTGTTACTGAATCTGAATATTATTGAATTGTGTGTGGGTCCTTTTAAATGGCGTCTTGGTAATGATGTTGAGTCATTAAATTGTGATCTTTCCACTCACTTGCGCATGTCTTCAGTTACGCTGTTACTTTTCCTAACTGTGACAGCATTTCGTGTAAGCTGATTTTGAATGTCTACTTTCACCTAAAAATATAACATGATTTTATGGAATCTGATTTTTATTTTCGTGCACTCTCGTTATTTACTGTTCCTTTCTCTTTTGGTT
This sequence comes from Onchidella celtica, assembly GCA_963931925.1. Classification (NCBI taxonomy): domain Eukaryota; kingdom Metazoa; phylum Mollusca; class Gastropoda; order Systellommatophora; family Onchidiidae; genus Onchidella; species Onchidella celtica. Next base: position 68,222,872 of record OZ007569.1, read on the forward strand.
AGTTCATCTAAATTTATGTAGGTATGGAAAGAGGTTGCAAATTGACGTTAGAATTTATAGATTCCTGTTAAGGGTGGCAAAGAACGAAATTTCCAGCCACAGTTTTTGATCTACTCGACGACAATGTTTTTATTATTTTTCGGCTCTAAAATATTGCAAGTGAATAATATCAAGGACAGAATTTTGTCCACAATGTATGTATGTGTCCACGTAATTTATCGTTAAAATTTGAGACAGAGCACAAAATGTTATAATTTAATGTTTGTCACGTTGTCACAAAGCTTTGGTCGATTTACATGCTTACCCTCTAGCTTGTTCATAGAACGATAAGAATAACTGAGTAATTATTTTGCATGTATTTGGTTTATGTAAATATATAATAGCCTGTCCTGGTCCATGGTACAAGTGCCTAGGGTCATGAATTAAAAGAAAAGTCGATACCTTTTATGCGTGCAGTTGTAATGGGAATAATGACCACACTTTTTAGATCACATCACCGTTTGATCCTGAGATTGAAGTAGGTTTTCGATTCCATGAATGCCTTGTTGCTTTGGAAGAACGCATCAAGACAATCTCCTCCGCCGATTCTGTCCACGTTGTCAGCACTACCAACATTGTAATTTGGTCTGTATGATCATTTGGTGATTTTTGTTATAGCTACAATTATCTTTAATTACGTTTACACTGGTTTTTCTTTAGTGTAACAAATTGTGAGACAGAAGATTCCACACATCATAACAGTACCACATAATATTTTCGCTATGACCTGTAACAAAGGTATTTATAAAGCATTTCGACATTGAACAGCAACATCGAGATATCATGTATCAATATGACTTTGTAACTCGATGTTAGTCAATGCGGCTCGACTGCCACGAATCAATAGTTCTTTATCATTCACACTCCGGGGGTAAGGAAAAACACATTACAGATAGTATTGATTTTATAAGCGTTATATTTCTGTCACCTTTTTAGTGTTCTTTTTCAAAATTTATTTTGGCATCCCGCCGTGTCGAGTGTGAAGAATTCGAGAAGAATAAAATAGTAATAAAACTTCCGTCATGAAAATGTTCTATGTCAACGGAAAGCTTGGCGATGTCACGTCTCATGCAGACGTTATCGTATCAATAAAGTTGACCAATGAGCTTGCCCTGAATCCAGTGGTGAAAGAAAATTGATCACCATGAATCCCTATGATATTAATCTGCCACACTATGTACACTGTTAATTTTTCCGGAATCATGCAGGCTGGACATGTGAAAAGACGAGCAGCCACAAATTAACAACCCATATACAGTGAAAATACCACAGTTTGAACCAATTATGCACATGTGTTATGAATAATGCTCGTGAAAGATGAAATTCTTGTCTTGGATGCAGTTATTGCCTGCACTTATATGGAGACAGCTTCCATAGCTATTTGGATCAAACCCAAAATTTAATGTAATAATTGAGGCAGCTTTTGAGTAAGCTTAACCCTGACAGAAATTGTATTGACATATTTTACAATGTAACCAAGTTAATTGTTAATCATGAGAGTACAAAGTTAGAATCTAAATGGAAAATATGCTAAGTAACAGGTTGTTTAAAGAATCCCATGAAACACTGAAGTACCGGTACGACTGTCAATGGATACCACAGCAGAACCCCCTTGTTAAGCTCATGAATTACATACATACCGTATCCAAAGTATTGTCTGCTTTCGAACTTTGAGGAACTCGAGAATTTCTTTGATCTACATTAAACTACAATAATTTATTATGTAAAATGGTGACACGATCAGGATGGACCACATCAAACCCACGTCATACACAGCAGACATGATTATGCGGTACCGCCTCAAGCCATGCCACGCAATAGAAGATCAAAAGAAAAATCTAATTATTGACACGTCGCACTTAAGAGGGATCGGAGAGCCATTTTGGGGACCTACGCAAGTCCGATTATAGCCAACGCCATTCACCGCCAGAAGTTCCATTCCCTCTGCACTGCAGTGTATCGAATTCAGATCAGATCGACACCTTTTGCGCATTGGACCAGCGCTGTGGAAAGAAGGTCTTTCATCCTGTTATCTGAACCTGTGACAAGGCTAGAAATGGAGGCAAATGAAATCTATTGAGATCAGCCAATTACCCCGAACGTGATATTGTGTCTTTACCGAGGTATTCAGTACAGAATAAATGCCTTTTATTCTTTCTGGATCCACAGAGCGATTATTAACCCTATGTCAATTTGACACTCTCTCTTTGGGTGGGGCTAGGAGTAAGCGTGATGAAATAGCATCCCACGTATTCATAGGGTTAGCATGACATAAGAGAGGGTCTGAACTAGGTGATGGAGGCACCCAGAACGAACGGATTCTCTTTATCCTCAGAAATGCCATTGTTTGGCAAACCTGACCCAACAATAATGTTAAATAAAAATAATAATAGTAATAATAATAATGAATAAAACCAACGAAATGTGCGCATTTATGATCTCTCCTTCCCTACAACGGAAACTGAGCACGGCGGTAACGGATTCCAGCAAGCACAATGATAATGTCATGTGACTGATTTTGGTAATGCTCACAGTCATAACAGAATGATGTGAAGAGTATGATTTGTTGATCATGCAGTGGGATTGAGTTGCAGGCTGAATTAACCAATTAAAAGAAAAAAAACTTTTGATAAAAACAGGGATGGGATGGGGTGGGGGTTGGGATGGGCAAGTATTTTTTAGTAAAAGGTGGGCGTGTATTTAGTCATTCAGTTTATTCTAAAACATTTATTCTAAATGCGATATGGCAATCCGACCGGTGTTTAACTATGCCACGCATGAAATGTCATTTACAAACAAAGTCATCAGTTTTTGTAAATTCCTACCATTGTTTCCAAGTTGGCAGGGCAGTAGAAACTCCATTTCTGAGAGTACTTCGTTGCTAATCTTTGCTCAGGCGGTGTCAAATTAAACATTATGCTGCGGTCATCGACGATGAATAATATTAGGCTTACTCGAGAGTAAATTTCAATATAGTAGAATGTTCAGCAAAGCCTCGTATAATAACTTTAGCCACTAGTAACTGTCGTGACGCTGATATTAATGTAACTGTATTGTGCGTGCCCAGATTTGTGAATGATATACGTGCAAATTACATCACTTGGTGTGAAACCGATATTGATTTTCATGCCCCACAGTGTTCCTGCACCCCATGTGTTCTTCTGAACTCGTTTGATGTCTTTGTCTACAATGCACAGAAACTACAGTGCTACTCACAACTGTTGAGTAATCAAGGTCGCCAGAAATTGTGGTGGCAATAAAAAGAGAGACAAGGAGGAATCCACGTGCATTTTACTCTTAGAAGATCTCAGGAGAAAGAAATGGGAGACTGAGCCACACTGCTAGATAGAGAGAAAAGAGTTGACTTATGGGATGCGGTTGACGGGGAAATATTGATGCATCTCTTATTTAAGCTGACTGGTGGGAATTTGTTCGGCTGAATTTGAATCAGATTCGTTTTCGCTGTTAACGAGCATTTGTTATAGCGCATTAGTTATTCGTATTTATGACCATGTTCTTGTTTTAAAAAATAAACTACTTTAGTTGTTCTCCTGTCGCACTGCAAAAATACATAAATAAATAAATAATACTTTAAAAATACCACCGTCTGGAATTAAACAAAAAACACAAAAAAAACAACGAAATAGAATTACAGTACATCAGAGCTGAGTTTTCACTTTCACTGCAAAGTCTATTATCTCAATAATAATGATGTTGTTAATGAGGAACTTCTTCTTGAACAATCCAAACACATTTTTAAAGTTCTGTTACATCTCAGTGAAATATGCGTGCAAGCACGTGAGGATAAAAGTGGATATGCACTACCCCAATAAACACTTTTTCCCAGGCTCCATCAAAGATCTTGAAATGCATTAGAAATCCTCCACAATTTCTTTCGAGATTAAATGTAGATTTTACCGCAGACAAAATACATTGGGGGGGGGGGGGGGGGGCTTAACCAGCTGTATCCTTAGCTGTGAATGGAAAAAAAAAAACTGCATGTCATTACATTCGACAGCATTTATGACTGAATCATCGCGCGGTGAGCAAACATTTCGGATGTATTCAAGATGAGAAAAGAAAAATTGGATTGAATGGATTGAATCATATTTCAGTTTAATGTTCCCGGTTCATAAATCGTTATCATGCTCGGGCTAAAATAAACTCCAAAGCTTCGTTCCAAGAAACTCCAATTCCTGAGGCTGGTGCAGATCGAATAGCACTGGTTCATTATCATGCATCTGGTAGAAACAGGTAGAGGGGAATGGATGAGGGCTGGCATTACCCCCAAAAAGGACCTCGTTTCTTGTAGGAACGTTCAGTAAAAAATATTTCTACAAGTATTCACCATCCATTATTCCAGCGTAGTTCACTGGCATTCTGTTTGTGACCTTTTTTTCAACAGATCCATTGACAAACACACCTGCACCCATCCCCAATACCCAGATTTTCTTTTTACCTCCGTTTTATGGGAGTGGGAGGTGTTGGGTATGCCAGGTAAGGCCATATAAATCGATCACAATTGACTCCCAAGATTCATTGATCGAGAGATGGGGATTTATTGAAAAAGAACACGCACTTCTTCCGTCTGCTCGCGCCCTAGGTGGTCGCGCGCGTGTCTGCCTGCCTATGACGACAGGAAGCTGGGAAGGGGGGGGGGGGGTTAATCAAAAGAGCAGTAGCCTGATTTGGTGCTCAGGGTGAGGACAGGAGGGCGAGGGGCACCGGACATGCGCGTCAAGACAACACAGGACTGTAGGAGAATTCACAAGTAACCACGTACTGGCATTCTTGCTCAACTTGAATTTTATTGTCATCTTTTGGCTTGTACTTCAAACTATCTGAATCAAATGAGAACTTTTGAGAACTGTAAGTATGAATCATTTTTGACTGTGTTGTGTTTCTCAGATACAAAATACTGCTACAGCCTTGCCTTTGTACTTTGGAATAAATGGCTAGCAATAGCGATCTCGTTTCTTGGTTCACAGTGCAGTGTAATAGATTCTTCTCTTTCAATATATTAATGATTCAAATTCTCAAGAATAAGGAATACCTTATAATTTCAGAATTATGTTGCAGTCATCAAAGTTTCGAACACTAAATTGGCTAAATACATCTATTCAAAAATATTTCAAGATCAACTGAAGCAGAAACTATCATTTTTCAAACATTTGAAAATATATTTATTGAGCATCAGTAACCAAGTTTTCATGACGTAAAACATTTGAAAGTTACAGTTATTCAGTGTTCACGAAATATGGAAGTTATAGTCAATGGTGTTCTTGTAATGAAATTTTGGCATGTGCCAGACATATTCAAATAACACCTTACTTGACTTCAACATTTGACATATCGCCAGTTTTTCAAAGCCAGTGAACCGAAAGTCAAAAGATAAATTGCAGTATTATGAGAAGATCACCAAGAAACAGAAGAACGTTGTACATTAGTGATGGCCTTTTATTTGGAAAAAAAAAAGAGGCCCATTTTTCTTCGCCAGTGATTTGTTTATTGAAAAATTTTGTCAGCATAGTGGTACACAACATATTTAGTGACTCGTATTTCTGTGATTAGGATTTTTCTCTTGGAAGTCTGTCATCCGATTTATTGTTTTAAATATTTTTTTGCGTGCAATATCAATAAATCAATTTTTTTAAAACTCAACAACAACAAAAAAAACCATTCCCGTCGGCTTGCGTGATGCTAGTTAATAAAGAAAGTTCTGCGCTGCAGCGAGACTGTTATTCCTATTGAAATGAAAAAAGAAATCTAAAAATAAACCGATAGTGATACATGTATTATGCTTTCATGCACAACATTGTTTAATACAAAGAAGGCGGCGCAGCATGTTCCGTTTGATACATTATCCTACATTGCTATCACAAGTGGTTTTCTCTCTCTTTCTCTTCTTTCCTTTGTAAATGATATACTTTGATACTGTGGATTATTCTAAATCCTCACTACTCACAACATCTAAAGAGGACGATATTGGACAAGTTGGCATCGGCATTATAATATGAACTGTAGAAAATGAGGATAATGTGTAATCAAAGTGCTTTTGTTCTTGGAACAATGACTTGACAACCGTAGAAAAGGTGTGTGTTTATTTGACTGAAATTTCAAACAGTAACAGTTATGTATTGCTTGTACTGTGTAGAACGTGTCAGTTATATGCAAGGGACAAAATTTTCAGTACACAACTTGTCGTTCTAATATTCACAAATCCTGTTGTTGTTGTTCTGTGGTATTTGTTGTTGCTTTGTTTTGTTGTAATTGTTGTTTTATAATTAATTGCCGTTTATATTGTTGTTGTTTGTGTGTTTATTTGTCATTTGTTGCTGTTGCTATTCTTCTTCTTCTTCTCCTTCCTCTTCTTTCTTTTCTAGAAGGAATAATAGATTAGAAACAGAAATGGTTCATTTATTAAAGGTCAAGATATATTTTCATTATTCTGGTTAAATCACTGGTCACATGCCAATTTCCATGTGGCCAGTGGGTGACACGGAGACAGACAGCAAGAACTGGCGAACAACTGTGTTAATGAATAACTGTCTTTTTCAGATTTCTAATCCATTCTCATCTCAACACAACAGAAGACGTTGTAGAATGGCTACCGACACAGATCAAAGAATGCATGTCATTCGCCGGCACGATTTCTGAACAACGCGAGTAGAACAGTATCGTATTATCAAACCATTTTACACGGACAGTTAACGTTGTCGATCACGGACTATAACTAACTGACATAAAATCAGTTGCCACTTCTGTGTGTGCCATCAAATCTGAATCTTTCAAGTGCCTGATCTGGAGCAACATACTGTCTTTCACACCATGACCATTCTGGACCGACTTGGTTATCCTGGCTTCACACCTTTACTGGGGTGGATGCTGCGGTTACTATTCACCATTGGTTGCACATGTTTTGGTAAGTACATACATTGGAGCAGTGACTGAGAATGTGAATGACATATCACAGCCACCGACAAAATTATATAATTATTATCATATGAAGTGCTCATCGTCACTCATCATCACACATTTAGTCAGTTTTACAACATTTTCAGAAAGCGTGAAAAAGTATCATTGCTTTGCAAATCTTGTGACTTGCAAAATGGTTTCGTGTCAAAGTTTTGAAGGCTCCATACAAAACTTCATGCTTTTCAGGAAACCAAACAAGCTAACCTTATTTTATCTGGGACCGTAAGCCCTGCCTTAAAAATATTTAAAAATGACTTAGAAAATTCCCATTTAGAAAAGTTAGAAAAATAGAAAATTAGGCCGTGGCGTCATGTTCGTCACCATTTGCTCAGAATACTGAGACAAGGCTGGGAAATGTCTTTGCCATGCAGTTTCATGATTTAATCATTTGTTAGGCTACTTCAGAGACGAAATTTGATTCCTCGTCAGGCCGAAGACTAAAGGCTAGCTTAAAAAACCGGACGAAATTACTTAGGGTGGAACCCGTCTCAGCAAGGTTCGAACTTGAAACCTCTCGCACCAGTGTAAATGATCAGTGAGCTTTGTGTATGTATGTGTGTGCACGCGTGTGTATGTGTGTGAGTGTGTGACTGTGTGTGCGTGTGTGCGAATGTGTTTTTTGTGAATGTATAATGTATGTGTGCTTAGAGATAACTAAATAAATAATATCATCAGTGATAACTTAAGGCAACCGCCTGAAAACGTGCATACATGCACCTCTAATACCATTCGTAATAAAATTTTCAATGTCAGCATGATTTCTTTTTTGGTAAATGCAGCACCTTTCCACAAATGACAAACAAACACCAGTGGCATCTTGACAGAAATCAAGAAAAATTAAAGGCTAATCAATCTGTGCTTTCCTAGAGATGTTTTGAAATCAAATTTACACTGGAGCCATGGAACACAAATTCAGATAATTCATTACTCAACGCTCATGCCAATTGATAACATGCTGGTGAGGTATCAAAGATTGTCCAGATAGTGGATGTGGCCGCGAGTGCAGAGCCAATGATTTAAGACTTCTGTTGTTGCTTTGTTTTTGGTTTTTGTAATAGTTGACTTGTTGTGATAGTTGCTCTGAGCAGTGAGTAAGTTATTTGGGGCTTCAGTCACAAACAAAGAGTTTGCTTCCTTTCGTTTTAATCTTTTTCTTTTTCTTTTAATATTGATGAATAAACTGTTTACTTGCCGCTCGCACCAATGTATTATAAAATGGTACAGAAATTAATGACTAGTTTCTAATGGCCAAACACATGACATAGGTTTCTTAATACCTGTACGGTGTGAACTCATCATTGTGAACTTTGTGTGGTCTGATGCTGAAAAGAAAAAAAAAAAACATTTATTTCCAGTTTGTCTGTAGTTCTGTTATGGCAGAAGTGAAAGTCAAATTACTGAACAAGAGACGGTGGGGTAAATTAAACTTTCGAACAGTTGTCAAAGGTAAACGGTAAGAAAATGGTTGCGAACCTTTGTTGCACTGTTACAATGATGGTGTTTGGTTGACACTGAGCTTATTCTTATTTTGATGTCAATGTTGAACCAGGAAATAGGCCTGTCCCTCGAGTATTTTAAACCAGTAGATTTTTGGATAATCTGGCTTGCTCTGTACGTAACGAATATAATTCTTTTTCTGTCAAACCATCCGATGATGTCATGGCGATAGGTGGTTTTCTTAACACTGTCTGGAGATGAGTTTAGAGCAACCTATGTGTGTGTGTGTGTGTGTGTGTGTGTGTGACTGCCTCACTGGCTGTCTCTCTTTCTCTCTGTCTCTCTCTGTCTCTCTCTGTCTGTATGTCTCTGTATGTCTCTCTCTCTCTCTCTCTCTCTGTCTCTCTCTCTGTCTGTCTCTCTCTCTCTGTCTCTCTTTCTCTCTGTCTCTCTGTCTCTCTCTGTCTGTCTCTGTCTCTCTCTGTCTCTCTCTGTCTCTCTATGTCTGTATGTCTCTGTATGTCTCTCTCTGTCTCTCTTTGTCTGTCTGCCTCTCTCTGTCTCACTATGTATATATTTATGTCTCTGTATGTCTCTCTCTGTCTGTCTATCTCTCTCTCTGTCTGTTTGTCTGTCTCTCTCTCTCTCTCTCTCTCTCTCTCTCTCTCTCTCTCTCTCATTCTTTGTCGGACATAGAACGCTAAATAAAAATGTCAGCTAAGTCATAAAAATACAGTGGTTGATCAAAGTTTACTACTGCAAAATACACCAGCAAATGGCAATATTTGAGTTTGCATCAACAAAGGTCTTACACAAAGAAAGAAGTTCTAAGAAGTTCAGAGGCTGGAGATAGGGGGAAATACAGCACCTTTTTCCATTGTTTGAGAAAGGTAAAAATTCTACGCTTATTGTCAGTTTTCCTTATTGTTTTAATGGAAACGCCCTTCGAAGCTTATTATTTATTTATTGTGGTCCTACGGTTTTTTCTCAGCCCCATTTGCATTTTTCTTGTCTTCTGTCTGTTGCAGTTCATGTTCAATCTAAGGCCCATGTTCACAATTATTTTTCATTGAATTTGAACAGTCAAGTGCATTCTTTAATATTGAGAAATAGAATATAACATGTTCATGGCACTGAAATATGTATGTCCAATTTAGCAAAGATGAAGAAACACCGAAAGACGTCAGTATTTCTCTGACTCTTGTGCATACCAGGACATTTGCTTTGATTCTTTAGATCCACAGTATGCTTTGTGACGACCTCCGGCATTGAATTATTAACAACTGCAACGACAAAAATAACGTAAATATTTTTCTTAAATAGAGTGGGTGAAGACAATGCCCTTACTTCTGAAGTCATTTGACTTTGAAGAAATGTTTGTTTTTTGGGAATATGTGGCCAAAATGATTACATCCTGGTTCAGATGACTTTGCAGCTTGGTATTACAGGCTTTTTAACGAAAGGGGGGAACCACACTAAGCCCGGTCAGACACAGTCTGATGCTGGCAGACAAATCGCACACATAATTTTTAATATTTTCTGATTAAATCCGGGAAGACCCTATCTTTCTAAGCACGGCCAGACCACAGACAAATAAAATACCCAGACTGGATGACCCCATTGTTTGACGTTACAAAACAGCGAAAGGTCATGAACCATCCGCCACATTACGTTTACGTTTACGACCGACGCTTCGGCATAGCTACAATGTTGAATGACACCATTTTGAAGCGCCTACTGAACGCGGAAGTTTTGTTCCGCACCAAGAAATTAATATATGTACAACCAATCTTGACAAATAAAAAGAAATTTCTACTGCAGATAGAACTAGAATCGGAATTTCCCGAGCGGCGGCCATGTTGGTTATACGACCGCCGCTCGGGAAATTCCGTAAAAAACGACACAGCCCGAAGCTCGTGTTTCCAGTCTGGTTAATTTATTAATCTGTGGGTCAGACATACTCAGCTTCTGCGATTATTTCTTCGGTGCAGATTTTGCTGGCAGCATCGGACTGTGTCCGACCCGGCTTATATTATGATACCCCTTAATATGGCAAGTCTCATTTCTTAATGCAGTGCGCCAGGGACAATGTCTCGGTGATTTCTCTACTGGTCTTAGGAATGGGGGTGGGGGAGGGGGGGGGGGGTCGGGGTGGGGTAGGTATTCCAGACTAGCAGACCTGGACTTTCTGAAGTATTCATTGTTTTTTACCAATGGAAGATTTCCATTTTTCACGATCATGCCTTATGCAGCAAGCCTGTGTTTTCTTACTTCCATGGTGATTTGGGCTGAAGACCATCTTTTCACGAACTAATTGAACTAACATAATGGTTTGCCAAAGCTTTGGCATTGTTGCGAATTGAAAAATAAGAAATACATGTTTTACATGGCAGTGTAAATTTTGCTTCAATCTATTCTAAATGACATCTTATAAACGGCACCACAATGTGTTATGTCATTTCTCACTGGGGCCAATATATTGATTTGCCGTGCGACAGGTCACGGTTACAAGGTTTCACCCGATCTGTCTCTCTCTGTCTCTTTCTATCTCTCTCTCTCTCTTTCTTTCTTTCTCTCTCTCTCTCACTCACTCTCTGTCTCTATCTTTCTCTCTCTCTCCTTGTCTCTCTCTATTTCTCTACCTCTATCTATATATCTCTCTCTCTCTCTCTACCTCTCTATCTCTCTCTCTCTCTCTCTCTCTCTCTTTCTCTCTCTCTCTCTCTCTTTCTTCCCTGTTTTAATGTACAAACTACTTACATGTTGTATTATGCACAAACTGGCAAGAGTAGCCTAGCAACCAGCCCAATGTTGAACAAAAGTTAACCATGTATGTACCTTTCTTTCACACATAACGTATTTCAATAAATCAATAATGAGATTTGAAATGCCAGAAGGCATGCAAATGTTTCCAGAACATATTGACTGAAGACGATGGGAAGACTAAATTTGACCGTATTACTTAATCAAGCCAAGTTTATTTCTAAATCTTTACTTCTTGAACACACCTAAATAGAAATCTGTTTCCAAGATTTTGGAGATTAAACATAGTGATTATTGTTACTTGTAAGTATGGTCTCCAAGTTTTTTTCGTTAGGGGTACGTATTTTAAAGCCTTTTGTGACTTCAGTGCTAGAGAGCTCTTCCCGAAAAATTCCGAACAACAGAATTTCTTTTTGTTTTCCTCCTTTTTTTTGGGGGGGGGGGGGCTGAAAAGGGGCAGGGTTAGGGATTCGATAAGATTTAGGGTTGGGGATAAGGACGGGATTAGGGATAGGTACGTACGTGTACGCGCCCATAGCACAAAACGCTTGGGGGCCGTACGTACAAGCAACACAGCCGAACATAATAGTATAAAGGCTATAACGTTCGCCTGGGGACTATTACTTTTTTTTTAAGCAGAAAAATTCAGTTCTTTAACTAGATCTCTGTTGTGTTCAATTCGTTTTAAAATGTTCGGTGAAATGCTTACGATAGTGCAGTGATTGTATGCCATGGTGATTTCCAGTTGACCTGAGCAATTGTGGTTTCTCCTAGTGTAAGACGAGAAAATTTCTTTCGGCTTCGCTTGCTTTGATCCCTTGACTCCCGAGGGAGTCCTAAGGGCGAGGGGGTAACTAGCGGAGAACTAAGTCTTCTGCAGGAGAGGCGATCATAATTATGCCAGTTTCAGCAGCTCTGCAAACGTCTTGCATGTCTACTCTGCAGTTTTGCTTTCCCCCTCTCAGTGTATGTTTGTATTTGTGTGTTTGTGTGTGTGTGTCTGTATGTGTGTTACCTGCCCATTTCACCTTTCACCTTTCACCTAGGCGTTGTCCACCCACTGCAGGATGTAGCCCTCCGACAATGCTTTCCATTCTCTTCTGTCTGTTGTTTTCCTCATCCATGCTGTTCCTCCATTTACTAAATATAAAAATAATATAAATTATATATGGATATAAAGATATAATTATCTCCATCCTAAATGGGAGCCCAGCCTATTACTATACGTATGTGTGTGTGTCTGTCTGTCTGTCTGTCTGTCTGTCTGTGTGTCTGTCTGTCTGTCTGTCTGTCTACATTGTCTGCCCATTTATTGAGTATTCACAAAATTATAATCATAACAATGTCGTCAGAAGACATTAGCCAGGCGGCAAACCACAGTGCTAAAGATTTCAACATTGAGTCGTCTGACTAGCAGCTTCTCAAAGCTCTGCTCGAGAAGCATCCACGGATATTGTTCCCTCTAGCCAGGTCCAATGACTGGGAAGAACTAGATGACAAACTAGCAGTTCTTATTCGGAAAAATCTTATGAAAGAATCCACTCTTCCCCTGAAGATCGTCGGGTGCCTCGCTCCATCTGGGGAGTTTCTTACCACTTGCCACTGTCACCATAATTAATGCGCTTTGTGTGCGTGTATGTGTGGCTATGTCTGTGTTGCATGCCCACATATTTAGTATACATATGAACATAACGGATCGTTAAGTGGGGTATGTGTGTGCGTGTGTGTGTATATGTAAAATCCATGCCTAAGCTTTTGCTGTGGTTCGTGGCATGGAAACGGACGCACCTGGAATTTTGACAGGGCAATTGCTTGTGCCTGCAAGATTTACCTACACAATCAAAAAAGCAAACATACACAAACGCACACATTCACACACAGACACACACACACACACATACAAACACAGAGATACAAAAAGAAATCTATTGGATGTAAGATATTACCAGTTCAGGACATTTCGATTTCGAAACAAAACAAAAAAAATCAATTAATCCTGGTTTTATAAAGCGCCATTGGCCTTTTGTGTCTAAAATGTAGGACATTCTTTCCATCTCATTGATTTTTTAAAATTAAATCAAGGATAAGAAATAATTGCAAAATAATGTAAAGTACTCAGCCAGTAAGAAAGAAAACAGAAAACAATTTCCGTCTACTGAAGTTCTTCAACATGATCGTCTTTGTTGTAGCAGGGTGTAGATGGAATGTAAAATCCTCTGGTTTAAGTGTTATTGTCTCCTTCCGACCCATTCCTGCGTGCCAGATTACTTTATCAGTCGCTGGTAGAAAGGAAAGGACCATAAAGAGATGTTTTCTGCTGTTGAATTACAGCACTGAATGGGTTTTTACCTCACATTACTTTGTCTGCAAAGGAAATTTTGTGGAACTTCTCATGCAGTTGTGACGTGTTTTTTGTTTTTTTGTACATAACATTGTTCAGAAAACGTATGCAATAATATGGATGAAATGGGCCTGTAGTGAAAACAGTCTGCGGTGACTTATGCTTTCTTTCGTTCATTCATTCATTCATTCATTTATTTATTCATTCATTCATTCATTCATTCATTCATTCATTCATCCATTCATTCATTCATTCATTCATTCATTCATCCATTCATTCATTCATTCATGTATTCATCCACTCATGTATTTATTCATCATATCGATTTGCTTATTTATTGTTTATTTATTCATTTATGTATTTATTTTTTGTTTGTTCTGTTGTTGTTGTTGTTGTTTTTATTTGTTACCATTGATTTATATAGTTATTTACTTATTTATTTATTTATTTGTTTACTTATCTATTTATTCATCATTCATTTACATATCTTTTACTTATTTATTTAAATATTTACTTATTCATTCATTTATCTTTATTTATGTATCAATTTTATGTATTTATTTATTTGTTTATTTATTTATTTATTATTCTGACAAAAGGTTACCCGGACTTTGGACATTACATCATACCGCCAGACCAAAGGACGAGGTCACAGAGAGAATGCAAAGATCGATAGCTCAAAATAAGACCACGGCTGTTGCCCCTTACCAGTCAGCAACGTTTGCAGTCATAATGGCATCCTTCTTCAGTTAACTTCATTGCTGCCAATGCCGGGCATTTGGAAATATGATATCGATGCCAAATGTCAGGGCGGCAATCTCAGTCGCGATAAAGCACGTTTTTTAAACAATGGCTTTTAGATAGCCCGTCTCTTCTGGCCCGATGGCAAGTGGTCGACCAAATCAATGGGGCAAACACATCAGATCAGATTGGCCAGAAAATGTTATATCACGTGAACTCCGCCTGCTTCACCCTCTGCCCATTTGGAATATATTCTTTTTCCGAAGCAAGACTTCGGGGATTATAGTGGCGGTGTGCCTTTTCCGTGATTCGGCGTCTATTGTTTAGATTATTAAAGTTCAAATCCCTGCCACTACCATGTTTTCCCTGCCCTACTCCTTAGCAGTTGGAAGTCGAAAAGAGCAGGCCTGACAAAGCCGGGTACCCGGGGCAAAATTTAAAAATAAACTAATCGCTACCAACCCTCATCATCCCCCAACAAGTATACAAAATACAGATTCAAATTTAACAACAATAACAAAAAAAGCAAGAACAGGAAAAATAAAAAAACAAGCACTGCAGGAGGTGCAAATGCCAAGGGCTGAAATTCTTTGAAAACAAAGGCCTGAAAACAAACCAACCATGTTTATGTTTCTCTGGCCTGTTAAATCCCATTATGCATTGAAGCCAGGAGAGTATTAAAGTGCATGCCGATGCTGAAAGCCTCATACCTGGGAACAGACATAGGTAAAACTGAAATCAACTGGTGAATGGCAGATTTGGGGGGGGGGGGCGGGGGTGAGGGGGGGGGGGATGATGTAAGAATTCACAGTGGCAGAAACTGAAATTAATCCTGCATCTCCAATTAATTTGCCTGTCTGAAAACCGTGTTATGATGAAGAGGTGCATTAAGTCAGTGATCCAGTTGGATTTAGCGATTATTTTGTTGTCTTCATTCACAGAGATCATTTTCCCTCTATTTTTCTCTACACTGAAATTAACAATACTATAAACAGGACATATCTCTAGGGTGGAAACATGATAACTCGCCGGTAGTCAAGTGAAAATAAACAATTATTTTATAAGGAATAAATCTGTCTTTAAATGATTCAGTGATGTGTAGTCACGGACAGACGATCTCCAAGTCTCGACCTTGGATTATAAGATAAATGTCAGCATTTCTTAGAATTTGCTAATTTCTTTGTTTCATTTAATTTTGGTTACATACTGTTACATTTTTTGGGCTGAAGAATGTCCATTGAGCGAAAACGTGTTTTGTTTTTCCTTTTCATTTGCGTTTTGTTATATCATTTCTACAGTGTCATTTCCTAAACAAGGCTTTGCAAGGTACAATGTTTTCTTTTTATTTTTGATACATTTTGATATCAACACTGGCAAGCACGCTTTACCATTAATTAGAGCGATCTGCATGTATCGTCCTGCCATTGACAAAACATAATGACTCAGCTTTCTGACTTCATGTGGAGTGAAGGAAGGAAAGAGCCAGGGCTTCTGAGTTTCTGAATCTAGGTCAGTCTTTCCGGACCCATAATGTGTTCCAAAGATTTATTGAAAATCCTTTTTGGTCGCCTTCTCTTTTTATTCTACGCTGGGGTCTGTCCACGCCCATGCTGGAAGGCGTTTTTTGTTTCACTTCATGCGTATGACATTTTAGGTAGCTGGAAAATAGTATTGACCTCTGGCTGGTATCCCAATCAATCCATTCCCAGAAGCAGGTTACAAATTTACAAATTAAAGGCGCTTTTCCACGACCCGTACATTCAACTTTTTTTCAAGCAGAAATCGTTCGTGTGTTTCTTTCCCATGATGAGTATTTCAGCATGCAAACTACATGATTGTGTACTCCAGACGTGTTTACCAGTGGGAAACAAAATGGCTAACAATAGACGACTCCTTTTGGGTTCTCTGATTTCCATGGTTGACGAGTCCAATCGAGATGATTTGTTGCTACCATTAATAGATTTAGAGCATTTTCTAGAAAAAGAAAACATGAGGTTTTGAATACACGACGTGATCAAATAAAGGGGGCAGTATGGCTCATAATTTTATTACCATCTGCTAAAGAATTGGAACTGGATAGCAGGAAATATCATCATGAATACTTCAGAACGTCGGCGCCCTACAGATAAAAACGTTAATGAGTTTCACAGGGTCCTATGATCCGTACAATATAAACTGATGGAGAAGCTACTGATAAAAAACAGAGACTTGTAAAGTGTTTGGCTCTAACACATGGCCGTGCTTTGTACAAAAACAGCAACGCCTCGAAGTGCGTATTTTTTTTTATGATTATTATTATGTCAGTATTACGTATACATTGCAAACGTATTTCTTGTCTATGTAAATGCCCACAATGAAATAGTAGGATGCGTATTTTGAAATTAGGCACGTCTACTGCACTTAGAGTTTGGCCCATACGTAAAACGCATGAAAATGAGGACCGTCCGAAAGAAAGCCTAACCCACTGTATTACTCACCGTGTACCCATTTTTGGTTTTTAATGTTACATTTTTGTTTAAATATTTAGATTTTTACACAAATGTTTAAGAATGCATACAGATTTTCCAAAAGAGATATATTTTTAAAAAGTCTTGACTCCCAATTAGCAATTATCGCAGACGATTGCTCTGAGCACCAAACTCTAATAATCACTGCATATGTATGAATATGTCAACCAAAAAAAAATGGATTTTAAAAAAGCACCTCTTAGATTTTCTTGATGTCTAAAATTTGTAAAAAAAAAAAAAAAAGTTCTGGACATTCTAAACCGTTTACTTCTTTGAAAGATTTTAATATAAATCTATAGTGTTGCCACATCTGTCATAACACGCTCTAATTTCTTGGCCGTGAAATAGCACCAGACTGAACGCGGGTCAAAATCAAAATAGTCTCTTGAACGGCAGCCTTGTGTTTTGAAAATGTACATATTATATATATATTTTTTTTCAAACTATCTGGAAACTGAATAAACGCAGTAGGTTCATACAAAAGTGTCTGCGTTAGACTGACAGAAGAAAATTAATTCCATAATTTTTGGAACCGTAAATCAGGCTGTAAAGTCGAAGGAAACAAAATGCGAAAACTGTATCGCAATGGAATATTCTCACCATCATTTTACTTTTCTAAAATAAAATTCTTTCGAATATTTTTACCCGCCTCGCCACACTGATGTATAATCACAGTAGGAATATTATATTATACTGCTCGGAGCATTCCGAATACATGGTGCACGAGATTGTATTCAATCTGTGTACAGAGTCCTTTGTGACACCAAAGTTTGCTAATTGTGTCTCTGGCATAGCAACACCTTATCAGAGAGACCAGCCCTTTACAGTTCCTGTAATTGTGACCGTGGTTATAATTAATAAGCTTCTGCGTCAGGTCGTATAATGAGGAGAAGCGTTTTGAGCTGTAGCTTCCTGAACTAGGATCAGCCGCGAGCGATCTCAATGCAGCCTCTTCCTTTGTGTTGTGGGAGGGCATTGTAAATTCCACTGTGATTCATTTGGATCGAAGAGCTGGTTGACTCAGCAAAAGCTGTTGCATACTTCTTCCTGGAAAGGGGCAAAGGGAGAGGTGGAGAATGGTTGGACATGCCCTTTAAGCTTTTTTTGCATCTTTATAAGTAGGAGACCTACTGCATGGACTTTATCATGATGGCCTTGAGTCGATCGCATTACATAATAATGATATTATACAACTCGCATCACACACGTAAGCCGTGCATAAAGTTGTTCCTCTCCTATAGTTTTCATGTAGACGGAGTTCTTTCAATAATAGACTTGGGTTGATATTTTGTTGCTTGAAGGAAGGGCAATCAGAATCTTTAGCGGATTCCTCTGATGACCACAAACAATGAAGCTCACTTAAGCAGCTACATTTCAGACTTTTGCTCCATGATTCATGAGTTTAGTTGACAGACATGACAATACCAACACTGAGTGAACCCAAATTCCTGATTTTAAAACGAAAAACACCCTCATTAAAATGTATGCCACAAATTAGGATGTAGAAGAATGCGGCGATAATTTTTGATAAAGGAAGTGCCAAAGAGTATCAAAATTTTACACGACAAATTACGATGGCGATTTATTACGCACTATAAGGTTTTTATTTCTTCTTTCAAGGAGCGCGATTTTCACACAAGGCAGCGTTTTGTTGTTTCCTCTTATTCTGCCCTGTCAGCACGTATTTTAATGCCTTTTATGTGCCGATAAGTTTACAATAGCCGTCGCCTTTAGAAGTGAAATTCTAGTACATGTTTCACATTTCTCTTATTTTCATTAAGCTCTAGAATTCGGTCTTGCCTAAAAAGGAGGTAAATGACAATAAAGTTTCATCGATTTTCTTTCTCCTCGTATGTAGTAAGAGAACTTTCTGCCATAAAACTCAGCAAGGTGCATGTTTTCCAGTTGCTATGTTGATACATCTTAGCTATGCCCTAGAGTAAGGTGAATATTTGATAAATGAAACGCGTTTGGGCTACAAGACTTGGTCACATTTCCCCTGCCTTGTCTTGCATCGACCCACGAGGGCAAAATGCTCACTCTAGGCATGAACCTTATTTATTCATGGTCCAGACTGCATTGTTCTCGGTGGTCTCAAGCATTAAGCCAAATGCCCCCCACTGCCACATCATTTCGGCCACCTATATCAGATTTAATGCAACGAATAATATTATGATGTAACTGGATCAGCAGATTCCAGGGACAAAATTCCCGATGCACTCACTGGCACATCATTTCGGCCACCTACATGAGATTTAACGCAAAAAATATCGTATTTAATCATAAAAGGCTGTCTTTAGGGTGGGAATCCCTGTAATGTACCCACTGTAATTTTATTTCAGCCGCCTACATAGGATAAACGGCAGTAACCAATACATTTAACGGGACAAGCAGACTCCACTGACAGACTGGACTGTATATTTGAACTCTCAGATGACTGCTGTTAGATTATATTTGGGCCCCGAGCATCATGGTTGTTTCTTTGGTTGAGTCTTACAACTGGAATACGAAGCACTTTCATACCACGGTAGAGAATACATTGCAGACCCTTAGCAATTTTCATTTGCTTACCAAATCACAACATTCTGTTAGCCTCGGCCTTTCTTGGCAACATAAGCATGAGTTGTTAATGTTTGGAGCCGTGTATAAACAATTCCCCAGTCCATCCATGGGATCAGTCAAACAACAAATCACGGGGGAAAATCGATTCATTACTATCGATCTTCTTCTTCTAACACATTGTGAGACGTCTTCTTGACGCGGTCAGCGTACATGAAGCTGGCGTTGTGTGTGTATTGTTTCCTGATTATGTGAAAAGAGCATTATTTTTGACGTAAACAATGTATAATATGAATGGTGTCATCTTTTCAGAACATTTTACACATCGAAATGAACTATGTACCTAATAAAATAATATCAATTAACCATTTCTCTCGAATACATTATTTTTCCTTCAGTGCTAATATAGTTTATGTGACTGTTATTCTCATTTTGTTTTGTTTTGTTTCTTAGAATCTCAATACTGTATTAGTAATAATAATGAGTATTAACACCTGGGGCTGTAAAATGCACAACATATCGCAATATCAATGGATTATGCTGGCTGAGCTTCCTCATTCCACATTCCCCTTGAGATCGATTCTTGGCAATGATAAGCGAGTTCAGCATTTACACTATAGCAACAATGCTACAATAACCCTGTCCAACTCTTCTCAAACACATAGAGTTACCCCGATAATGGCCACGTGAAAAACCATTCAGATTATAAAAACATGGAGCTCTATAGCTTACATTTGATTTGCACCAGAACTCAAAATCATTTCACAGGACTCAAAAATCCATTCCGCCAAACTGGGTTGTCAGACTGGCCTGTCTTCCTGTTACTAATTCATGTGCCGTAGCTTGCCAGAGGATTAAAGTATCATTAATTGGAGGTTGGCTCCACATAACACAATAGCTGCATGACACATTCCAACAATGTAGCTGTGCAAGATATCCGATTCAAGGCACACAATGCATTTCATGTTTTGTAAATTTCTTTTTTTCACTAGAACCTGTTATTTTTCTTTATTTTGTTGTTTTCTGTGCGTCCTCCGTAGGTTATCTTTTGTAAAGATGAATTAATAATATATGCTTGGTTTAGAATTTCTGCATTGTTCAAATATTTTTTGCCGCGTCGAGTTAACTAAAAAATTATCACATCTTGCTTCTTATTTTACTGTAAAGAGGGAAGAAATAAAACGTATTACTTTCAATTTTTGTAAGAGTGAAGAAATAAAACGTATTACCTTCAATTTTTGTAAGAGTGAAGAAATAAAACGTATTACCTTCAATTTTTGTAAGAGTGAAGAAATAAAACTTATTACTTTCAATTTTTGTAAGAGTGAAGAAATAAAACGTATTACTTTCAATTTTTGTAAGAGTGAAGAAATAAAACGTATTACTTTCAATTTTTGTAAGAGTGAAGAAATAAAACTTATTACCTTCAATTTTTGTAAGAGCGAAGAAATAAAACGTATTACTTTCAATTTTTGTAAGAGTGAAGAAATAAAACGTATTACTTTCAATTTTTGTAAGAGTGAAGAAATAAAACTTATTACCTTCAATTTTTGTAAGAGCGAAGAAATAAAACGTATTACTTTCAATTTTTGTAAGAGTGAAGAAATAAAACGTATTACTTTCAATTTTTGTAAGAGTGAAGAAATAAAACGTATTACTTTCAATTTTTGTAAGAGTGAAGAAATAAAACGTATTACTTTCAATTTTTGTAAGAGTGAAGAAATAAAACGTATTACTTTCAATTTTTGTAAGTTTTTCTTCTTGCCTTTGACCGATTCAGAAATTAGGCACGAACCTACTCGATATGTCATCTGATGTGTTTCAGATCGACATCTCATTGATGTGATGTCGATCTCGAGGCTATGTGGTCAAATTGTTTTTTACTACTCTCTAGGAATTTTAGAGCGAGCAAAATGTGTAACGGTAAATATGCCCAACATCTAATAATGGGAAATCGCCCGGTGAAAACAAAAACTAAATATTTTGTTTTGGGTCTATAATTTCATTATGCGCATAAGAAAATTGTTAATAAAATTTCACCATTCGGAATCTGCATAACGGTATTATTTATATCACAATGGCATTATGAATTCAATATTTTCATATTTTTTACCCAGCCACATTTACACAATTTCGTCCTGTTTACAACAGTATCCGATTTTCATCACTTATTTCACTGTGCATAACCGATCCTGGCGCAAGGAACTTATCACAGAGTTGTAGTAACCAACGGTTTCTTATGTAATCGTATTCATTCACTCTGATTTGTAGGAAACTGCACTTAGTTTCCTGATCCTGATGATTTTTTTCTTATGTTGAAAGAGAACTGCTCCCCTCACAATGAAAGACAGGACCCGGTGGTCTATGGACTCAAAGTGAGCAGACAGTTGATAACATGTAATATTGTATATAACTTTTGTTTTTTTTTTTCCATTTTCAGTGTCATAGAAACTTAAATTTCTTCTGATCTTCTTCACCTAGTCCACCATTATGGTTCGAACGTGCCTGCATTGTTCAACAGACTTAGAATAATGAGACGTCTAATTTTTGGGGTAAACGAAACAATATCAATGGGAATTCCAGTACCTTTTGTTCATCCGATTCTAGTCTGACGAGAACAAGGAATTAAATGTTACTGGTAGACGAACCCGCGACTTCACGGGCCATGGACGAAAATTGGAATTCTACTCACCCTTAAACTTAATCTTGTTTTGATCGGCGTTGTTTTCTCCCTGTCTCCACTTCCCTCTCTCCAATCTCTCCTTTTCTATCAGCCCTCCCTCCATCTAATTCATTTTCAAACTGAATGCATGTCAAATAGTCTCCCGTGCACATGCACTGGGCTTATCAAGGGAGCAAAAACAAAGTGCATTGTATTTTACCGTCCTAACAACAATTTTAAGAGATTGGCTGAAACTTAAATGAATACAATAGTTCGATACGGAAGCGATTGGGTGAGATTAGTTGACACCTAAGGAAATTGATTTTTATTTATTTATGGAACTGTTTTCCGGGTTGTGGTGTTGAAGGGGAAAAGCGGTCAAACTGCACCACAATGAAAATAATACTCCGGCCACTACTCTTTGTGCAATAAGATAGCAAGTACAATCCTCGAAATTCCACGTTCTGGACGTGGATGAACCTTCATTTAGCGGAGACATTACGTTGGGTGATAATCGCAGGACTCATTGCTAAGTCAGTTTGACTATATCAGAGGAGTAGATAATTATGTATTACTCACTGAGTCTTTTCTGTAGACATCTTGTTGCCAGATTAGCTGATATAACTGTTATCTTGAGATAACATGCCACTGCCCGTTTGACCTCAATAAAGCTGAGGCTTTATGGTTTGTCCACATGACATTAGCGACAGTGACAACATTTATGGCGCGTGTAAATCCAGGCAGTGAGTATGGAGAGGTCAGCAAGGCAATCCATTTACAGGACCAACACTTTTGTTCTAGCGGGGTCAAAAGGTGGGGCTGATTTGTATTGGCAGAAGAGAGACTAAACACCGGAACGTGCTGACCTCGGATTTCTCGTTGTCGGCACCGTTAGTGTTTACGTACGGCATAATTATTATGTACCATATGTTTCTGGGAATAGAACAGTCGTGATGTTATCTGAGTTTTGATTCAGCTGGGTCTGGGATTTATTTTTTTTTAATGTCATTTCACTTTCAGACTTCCCCTTTGCCCCTCTGCAATGAAACTGGTTCTATATTAGGGCACATCTGCACCAAAAATTCATTTCTTTCAAGTACACGCACAATTATTTATTGGAGGATGTTTCACTGAGAACAATATTCAGCCTAGGAAATCATTGTTTGTGGTATCATTCCTCCAGTCAGTGTGTGGATATGGAATGTCCTAATTGTCAATCCACAGCAAAGTATTATTGTCCTAAACCTTTACCTGGACTCAGGTCCCAGCAACAAATTCATCCCTTGAATGAACCTCCCTGCATGGAGAAAGGGAGGGGCATCCTTCAGTATACTGGACGTGTCTCTTAGCCTGACCCTGACATCATCTCTCTCTCTGACAATGCTACAGTGAAAGGAATAACTCCACAATAAAGTTTTGCCTTAGACATGTTGACGGAGCTCGGTGTAAATTCTTCATGACTTTAGCTAGTTGAAGCGTGTCATTATTCGCCTGCATGACATTCTCATCCCTCGCCGGTGATCAATTAGGCTACAGTTATCGAATTTACCACAAGGTATTTTGATGTCGCAATTCATAATGCGGCGTCATTTGATTACACAAGATCTGGACCCAAAGGATCAATATTATTCGAGTAGACAAGAGATATTTCAACAAGCTAGAATTTGTAAGAGACCCGGAAGACAAGAACTGATACCAAATTGGGAAATATGAACATGCATGCAATGGAAAACTAGAAAAGAAGAAACTGTCTATGTAGAATTAGCCCTTCATTCTGTGACATTGTTATTTTCCTCATTTCAGGAATGCAATGATCTCACAAGTTTTCAGCATCCAGGACTTATTTTGTTCTACAAACACTTTAATACTTTTCAAAAGAACGAATAATTGTTTTCAAATTACATAATAATTAGACTCTGATTTCGGAAACTGTTTGTGCTTAATGTGAGTCAAATAACACTAACACGTGAATCATGATTTCTTTCTCGTGGCACATAACGAAGGCAATGTTGCAATGACGTTGGAATTCGCAGCACGCATGGCATGATTTAAGTAATACCACACCGAAATGTGGATTTCCTCTCTGTTGTCTAATCATCCCACCAGTCTCGAATATTTTTCATGGTCCTGAAAGTTTTGCCTGCCATCACGCCACTGATTGTTGGTATTTCCGCTTTCCACTGTCCAACTAATCAGAGCTGGTGATACATAATTGACAACGGCTTCATCAATACTTGATTGGCCAACATCATCAATGTCTCTGTGTAAGCTGATGGAATGTTGATTGTCATGGTTCAGCATAGGACAATGCTATTATATAGGAAACCAAGCTGAAAATGGTATATCCCTTGGCTTCATTACAATTATTGACGGCAGACAGAATGAATGTCGTGACCTAGCTGGTCCACAGGAGCATCCGACCCCATGAATGCCTTTTGTTCTGTAGGTCTATTTGTTTTTTTGATTTGAAGGTCACAAAGGTTGTGTTTTTCATGTATTTCTCTTTGTTTACGTAAAAAAACAAAAACTGTTATATAACAGTGGAATTATTGTCTCTGCCCTGCTGGCCTTGCAAATTTACGGATAGCCTTCATGTTGTCGTCAGGCAACAGATAATTTTTCCGTATAATAACAATCTATTATATAAAGATACAATATACCAAGAGCCTCAAAAACTACAAACGGACCTTTCGAAAATTTGGCATGAAGACGTGAAATAGGGTGGCTGACCCAACAGGCTATAAATATGAGAGCATACAGTCTTTCAAGACCGAGGGATAATCCCCAAAATGCGCAAATAATTGAACCCTTATTTTGCGAAAGGGTTTAGGCGACATTGCACGAAGGGAACATCACGACCTGCGTGTTCATTGAACATTTTCGGCGCACACTGAATGTTACTAGGAAACAGTGTTGTCCTTCTGCTCTGCTTTGTAAAGTCAATGTCTCATACCTGCTAAACCATTATACCCGTACCCCCCCCCCCCTCCCCCATTCATATTATGTATGGGTTCCACACAAGTTATTGATAATATTGCTGTGAGGTATTACTTCGTTTTCTTACGTAATCTGAAAAGAAACAACTATAGATTGTGACGCGATTTCACTTGACCTCATAGGTTTTGTTCTTCTCTGGATTTTTAATTTTTTAAAAGTGCCTTTACTCCAAGTGATGATGGCGTAAGTGTAACAACCTCGTCGGATTGTTTGTCTGGAAGTCATTGTGAAGTTTTTTTAGATTAATGCTGAGCTTTGGAAATTTGCCCATGCCTAAAATAACGACGGTTTTTTAATTCTTTTTTTTTACATTATTATTCCAACGAGACCGCGTTGGTTCTTTGAAAGTATCTTGGATTAATAAAAAGGAAACTCCATACAATCCTTCACAAGATCTTAAGTGATTGATACACTTTTAGCTATGTGTATTGTGAATGACTGATGTGGAACATGTTTGTATCGCTAGTCGTGTTAAATCTGAATAAAGTAAACCATCTCTAAACCTTAACTTGATCAAGAAGAACCTAGTGAACTGGCGGCCTGTTCGTGTGACCTAAGACCTTTCGACTCTCAGAAAAGTGAACATTACGCAAGCGAAACATTTAAAACTTTGATTCGCCCCCAGCTCCTTCAGTAGTAATAAAAGTTGTTGCTGTTGTTGTTGTTGTGTTTATTGTTGTTGTTGATGATGGTGTTGTTGTTGTTGTTGTTGGATGAAACAGAGAAATACAATTTGTCCGGTAATGATATCCAGGTTTCATCATTTCAATAATCGGTTAATCATTGATTTGATATTTCATCAAGATGCCACCGCTGTGGTAGAGACTGTCATTCCCGCACTGGCCTGTTCAGCCACTAGTGACGCTGCTCCAGCAAAGCAGAGAAACCTCGACTTATTCCATCAGGCCGTCTCATACGTAATGTCTATTTGGAAATCTTAGTTGGGTGGTTGGTGTTGACTCGGACCTCCATGGACTTAAATATTGCCATTCAGTGTTCATTCTGGTGTCAGCAATCTCAATTCTATATTTAGAAGTTATCATAGCAGTTTTTTCACTTTTGTTTATGAATGACTCCTTTGCACCACCTTACTTCTTTATTTTTCATTCCAGAATTCGCTGTTGGAGAAACTACAAAAGCCCCCGCGCCAAGTTCCAATTCAAAGGTAACTGAACAATAATGCAATACATTTTTCTTTTAAATTAAAACTTTTTTCAACATAAAAATTGTTTATTTCTTGCTTTATCGATCTCACTTTATTGTATACTGATTTTTCGCTCGCCAGGACCTTTCATTTACATGCACGTGCAGATCGATCACTAAAGAAGATCGATTTAATACCTGTAGACATCGATATACCCACGCTGTGGTGTCTTTGTTCCTGCCTGCTGGGTTAGAGTTTAATGTCCTGGTGTGTCCTGATTTCTGTCTATCTGGTGTTAAATTTTCATTCTAGACCGAAGAGATTGTAAATAATGCAAAAATCCTTTAGGATGACAAAATCGCTCTTTAAAAAGTACAGACAGCCGGATGGACGGACGGACCTTTGGACAGATGCATGCATGAATGGATGGATGGATGGATGGACAGACGGACAGACGGATCTGAAAACAGACAGTAAAAGAGCGACTGGCAGATAGATAGATAGATAGATAGATAGATAGATAGATAGATAGGTAGATAGGTAGATAGATAGATAGATAGTAGATAGATAGATAGATAGATAGATAGATAGATAGATAGATAGATAGATAGATAGATAGATAGATAGATAGATAGATAGATAGATAGATAGATAGATAGATAGATAGATAGGTAGATAGATGGATAGATAGATAAACAGATAGATAGATAGATAGATAGATATTGTAAGAATCATTATGTCTCCTGTAAAAATTAAGGAGACTTTAAGTTTAAACGGCTGTATTAAATTACAGTTGTGCACGTGGCTCGTATAAATGGTACATACATGGTACGAAGCATTGCCTTGCATTTAGTCATAATACACTGTGCTGTCAATCGCTAACGATGTTATTAGTAATGTTCACTTTTGTTATAATTTTATTATTAAATGATCAAATCTTTGACATCCAGGACGACGATGATGACTCCGATATGTTGAAAGGGATGGCCGCTGGCTTTGGTGGGTTTATAGGAATCATTGTACTGATCTGTGTGCTGTGGTGCTGCTGTTGCAACAGCGATGAATCCTGCAAGTGCTGTCAGAAGAAGAAACCAGACAAACCTGGACAGCCGAAGACCCGAGCTGCCGCAGACAAAGGCAAAGTTGGTCCTTCACCGCCACATTCTGCCAATAGCTGGACCCGCACTCGCTGATGCTGATCTTGTGAACTTTCCGAATGAACTTTTCTTAAATTGAAGATATGGCTTGTGCAAAGGTTTATTAAGAGTTTTGGCGAGAATTTAATGTCTTATGTGTGGAATGTGTCTCTAACTCAGTTCAGCTCAGAATGTACATAAAAAGAAAATTTATTTCAGATAATATCTCTTTCCGATGAAGAGACGCAAATAATCCAGTTCGGTGACCGTGTTGATGGTACGTTTCCTCAAGATCCAGTATTTCTGCTGCCGATAAGAGCACTATGTCAATAGGTTCTGCAACTAACATTTCAGTTCACAAAAATTCCAAACTTTTACTTTTCTTCGTTGGAACGAATTGCAGAATGATGTAATATTATATATCTTGCGCAAAGTCTGTTCATTTGAAAGGGCTGAATGTCAATTCTAAATTGATAGCTAATACTATATTTTAATACAAAACATTAAAGTTATGTCTCTGGATTCCTTGGTCAAGGGAGGTTGATAGATCTATGCCTAAGAGAGTCCACCATTGAATTACGAGAAAGAATCTCCGTAGCAAATGTTTGCACTTGAGTATAAGGTCCAAATAAGTCGACCAAGCCATTTTATCTGGGGGATAATTTTGTGTGGAGGGAGAGATTCACTGTGGACTTAGAATTTTAATTTTCTTGCTTTACGGCAGTGATATTTCACAATGTTATTTTCTTGTTGACTCACCGTCCGTGACATGGCAAACTGGGGGGGGGGGGGGGGGGGGGGGGGGGGGTGGGGGGGGGGTCGTTATTTCATTCTCATGCGTTAAATTAAAGACTACATTAAAGAGAATATTTAATAACCATATTACTGTTTTCTGTATACAAGTGCGCTCAATTGGGAAATTATTCTGTTCGTTTTGCTGTCTTTCTCATTGTTCGTATAATCATGTGATAGGCCACGCCAGCTTCTGCTGTAGTTATTTGATTGCGATATTTGCTATTTGTATGCATACTTCTTCCTTCTGCTACAAAGTGTTTGAAATACATGTACAACGGGAAACTCGGCCTGCTGAATTTCTTTTTTTTTCCTTCTGTTAAAAAAGGATTACGACTTTTTTAAATACCGCATTCATTCAATACAACATTCCTTGATAATTGTGTTTTCCTGCTTTTTCCTAATTTCTGCGATACCGCTGTGTCATCATTTGAATCATAAAGCAACGGATACAAACCGTGAAGTCAGTAGTTAGCAGTTCGCAAGAGACTTGCTCGGAATCTCCACCAACATTGGTAACAGATGGTTCGTGACGGTTTTCATGTCTTGATCTGAACCGTCTAAAGCTTTCTGTGGACAGCTGTCAAAAGTGACGGAAATGTTTTCTTGAACAGTTTTCTCAAATGGTCTTATCAGTACTGCCATTTCTCACGTGACCACTAAGCAGAATCCGGGCAATTCCTTTGGTTTGTTCCATGTATTTGACAGAACCCTTTTTTTTTCCGTTTGTTTGTTCGTGGCAAGTGACATCAGGGAAAATCAGTCAACACTGCTATGTTTCTCAAGGTCAGCACTCAGTTTTATTTGATACGAAATCAATATGCCCATGCCATTCAAAATAGTAAATGGATATCTAAGTAAAGTTTCCTAGAACACCTAGCCATGTTCCTGAGTAAACCGACTTACGAGTAGATATTGATAGTCAGGATGCCGCCCTTATTTCACTGCGATTCTGTCCAAGTTACTATTTAGTTGCTACAGTAGTATGTATTGAAATGAACGAAAATCCCAGCATTTTAACAGAGTTTTAATTCATGTCTCGTCTCCTGTCTGTTTCTCTACTGGTTTGTTGGTTGTTGCTATGCAACCCCCCCCCCCTTTTTTTTTTCTGCATTTGATAATTTATGTTCATTTGAACAACCATTACACTAATTACAGGCAGTGTTACTTTAATGAACGTGCAGTGCACTTGTTTATCGATGTTATGGATGGATTGATTTGTGCTTAAGACAAAGGTATTTTGTCAGCCCTCGTGTAAGTCTTTGCTGCGCGGCCTATCGCTTTCCAGGTGTATGGAAGCTGTGGAGATCGTTGAAACTGTGCATGTTCCGTTCATGAAAAATACACTTTAAAAAAAAAGGCGCGAACGCAATTTTCTAATTCAAGAGTTTGACCTTAATGTAGTCTAACAAATTCCGTTAGCCTTACTTAATGTATTGCAGTCAAACTGTTCTGTCCAACTTACGTAATGCAATGTAGACTAACATTTCAGTCGATCTTACTTAAAGTAGCCAGGCAAAAACAAAAACAAAACAAAAAACTCTGTCGAACGTATTTAATATAATATAGTCCAATAAACCCCGTCGACTCTACTTAAATTACAATATTTATTACCTCTGAAAAATGTTTAACTTTAATTCACTTCTACTGTCATTATTGTGTTTTTTTCTTTCTCATCAGTCCACTGAATTCCATAGTTGTATGCTTGCCCAAAGTCATTCTGAACTAGGGTAACCACGGAAAGGCCACCTATATAGTAAGTCGGCGACTATAGGTCGGAGCTTCGGGTTACCACCTAGAACGCCTGGATGCGTCACATAAAGGCCGCATAGAATTTCGATGCATTGCCCCCGGTAGGTCAGAATTCGTGTGTTGTGAGCTGACCAGTGGCCGTATGCATAATCAATGCGTAAACTAAAGTAAATACGTTGACTTGTGTTAACGCAAGAAATGAATACAATTTCTCGTTTTAACACCAGTCAACGTATTTACTTTAGTTTACGCATTGATTATGCACACGGCCACAGATGCTCGCTTTAGAATGTATTTTGGATTCCGAAAAAAAATAAAAAGTCACACAGTGCTGAAACGGACCGAACGTAGATGGGCTCTATGTGCAGTTGTTGAAATTATGTAGTACAATTCTTCTCACATGGAGCGCCTAGTGGCTCGGTGACAGAATGCGGTGGCCTTTCTGTTGGTATCCTTCGAAGAATCATCCGAAATATTAGCGCTCTGCCGTTATAAACTGGGTCTTAAATTTGCTATACCTTGTTCAGGAGTAAGTGTCTTCAAAATTTATATTTTGGCTATTTAGACTATAATAAGTGGTAAGATTGTCGTACTAATCACTACCAATTTCAGCGTGTGCACACCTCTGGAATATTGAGGTTGACAGCGTCCTCCAACGTGAAATTTGCACGGCATTCGATTCACTATTTAACAAATGCATTCCAATGCCCTGAAAGATTATCCAAAAAAACTTCAGGGTTAAATGAAATGATGTTGCACGCGACACGTAAATCAAAGTAAAACAGAAACAATGTAAACAATGGCCACTGCAGTGTTAAGTAACAGCTTTGCCGCTGTCAAATATTTAAGCTTGTAGTCATGTGTTTACTGTAGAAATGGCCATGTGCTAACATCATTCTCAGTCCGTGCCATGAGGCAGTGCGGGGGTCAACCACACGTTGCAAGCTTTATTCACGTTTGTATGCAACTTATCCATGAAGGGCATGACTGAGAGCGGACAGCTGTATTTCAGGGCCGATGTAATATCATTATGGGCCATTGGGCAAAGCAATAGGCTGCCACCCGCTCCATATGCAACTACTCAGAAATTTGCACGTATGGGGGCCCCTAAACCCTTGGGGCCTGCCCAATGTGCCCATGCCTTAAGATGGCCCTGCTCTGTTTGCTGCTACCACATAGGATCTAAGATTGCTGTAATGTAATTAATTATTTGTTAAAATTGGCCGGCATTTTTTTTTTTGTATGTTTTGTTTTGTTTTCCGGCCTCATTCATACTCCATTGTTGCAAAAGAAGATCGTAATATATCCCAGTAAAATTGTACTGTACCTTTAGATTGATCAGTTCTGTAATAATTATGAAAGAGTATGTATCAGCTAACTTAAGTGTTGAGGCATCTCTGTTCTCTCTTATTTGAACTGGTGCCTGGCTTGACCTGTCAGGCTGTTCATATCTATGTATTTCGTTCTATGAAAAAAAAAATCCCCATCTAGGAAAACCACCTGCTGTGTGTGTGAACATGTGTGTGTATGTGTGTCTGTGTGGCTTGTGCTCGCATGTGTGTGTGTGTTATGTCGTGTGTGTGTGTGTATATCGTTGGTATTTGCCATATTGTTGTATGGAACATTTTGCTGATTTTGAGGTTTGTCATGAAAGCGGTTCATTCACTCTCATTTCAATCAGTTAAAAACTTTTCGAGATATTATTATGTGTTTGTGACCTAAATTTTTTTTTTTCCGTTTTAGCACTTTTGGCGACCAAACATATAAATTATTTTCTAGAAATAGCAAGCATGCATATACAACAATGTGGCAAATAGCCAGAAATATTAGTGTTTGTTTTTTTTTTTATGGAAAATTAATGTTCTGTTCTTGATTTAAGTTTGTAAAATTGTATCTCAACCTTTTTTAATCCAATGGTCAAAATGACGTGAGTAACATCCCGTGATATGTTGCAAAGTGTGCTCTTTAAAGGGATATAAGTCATCCATTTGAATAATCAAACGACCAGGGTGTCAAAACCTTGACTTATCAGAGATTGTATTTTAACAGTACGGTCTGCACTGAATTGTGTTATTATACTGAGTGCTGTAGACTAACAGATTTACTCCAGATGCTGGTCTGACTTATAAGAAGATGGAGACATGCCACGTCAGTTACATCAGTTGTTGTTGTTATTTTCCTTTTTTATCTGAATACTTGATGTTATCAATGCTTTATTAACTTGTTTATAGCCTTGTACAGCCTAGTTTCGCCTTTCTGCCTTTAAGGACATCAGACATAAAGTATGTCATGTCTAGTCAATGTCTCGCCTAGTACCTTAATTTTTTATTGTTGTTATGTTGTTCCATTCGTGATTTAGTCAGTTGCTTTGCCGATTTTAGAGTGAGATGATATCAAGTTATATAGGAAGATATTTTTATGCAATTATGGAATAGCAAGTAATTTTGGCCCGCTCAGTTTTTAGCAAATGAAACAAATCAGTTAGTCCTTGGTGGCGACACAAGGAACAGCAGGTAATTGACATAGACAAAAAACTATCCTCAACGTTCAACTGATTGAGATGCTCTGCGTTGTCTTTTGCAATTTGTTGCTTTATTCAAAATTATGATCATGGTAAAGATTTCTGTCTTTGCGAAGTGACTTTGTATCTAAGAAATGAACTACGTAGCTATTCATTACTGAATTATTCCATGTTTTTGTTGTTGTTTTTTCGACATTTGGTATTTAATTTTCATACGAGTCATTCTCATTTTCTTCCCGGAATTATAATGTGTGCTTTTTTTGTTTTGATTTTTTTTTTTCAACCATCAAATGTTGTGCGGTTGAAGGAAGAGCACCGCTTAGGGCTGAAGATAGGATGAAATATGATGTTTTCGTGCAGTCAGGAATCAAGGCTGAAGATCATCTCAAATCTGTTCGTCTATAATTTTCTGTGAGTTGCTATAGTTGCCTTTTCCATTGTTTCCCGTAGATGTTTGAGTAGGCCCTTTGCTTCCGTCTTAATGAATATTTTAAATTGCTGACATATTTGTTGTAATATTCCTCTCGAAACGGTTCCATGCGCTACAGCATGTATTCGTTATATGGTTCCAATAGTTATTATATTGATATAAAACATTTTGTGTTCGACAATAACAAAAGTAAGGACAGAAATTCGAAAATGAATGTAGCATGCTTCCTGCAGAATCATACATTTTTCACCACTAGGATTACATACACGTGCGAATACACACGCGCAGAAATATACGAGCCCGAAATATATACAATTTTGTTGAACTCATTCTAAATTAACTGCGTGTGAGTGTACGTGGGCGCCTGTAAAAGTAAGACTAAATACACGATAATGTCACAGCAATGTTTATTGTTGGGCAGTTCCGAGAAATTCTTACCATGTCTAAAGAGAGCAAGAAAAAAAAAAAGGGGGGTAACTTTTACGTGTACGTAAACATTCCGTCCATCTATTATCCTGTTGCTTAAATTTAAAGACATGACTGCATTTTTTGTTGTTTGTTGTTGTTGTTGTTGTTGTTGTTGTTGTTCTTTTTGCTGCTGCTGCAAAAATTTGAAAATTGAATAAATGTTGAACTGTTTAGTTTGTTACTTGTGTTTTTTTTTTCTTGATGTTTTTGTATGTTCTAAGTCAGCCATTGACTTGCAGAACTTGGAAAGTTTTTTACCATATATGAGTATGATGATGAGTCGATAGCAAAATGGCTGATGTCAAATGAGGGCATAACTGTGGAACTTCCATAGCTAGACGTCTATAACAATTGTAACTCTACTTATGTTTTTCACCAATAGCGATTAATTTCCTGTTTTTAGTACTGTCACTGGTTTGTCTCGATGGTAGCATGGAATGACTCATAAAACTCTTACAATAATTTATGGCTCATAAAAGATCCTCCAAAAGTATATTACGTTCCTTCTGCCCCCCCCCCTCTCTCTCTCTCTCTCTCTCTCTCTCTCTCTCTCTCTCTCTCTCACTCACTCACTCACTCACTCACTCTCGCTCTCTCTCTCTCTCTCAATCGTAACTCAAACTTGTAGTCCATCATACAGACTTTTGCAAGTAACTATTTATTAAAGTGATTACAGTAGCGTGATATGTAGGAAGAAGTACACCAAAGAAAAAAGGTCAACATGTCATACAATTTGTAGTGCCAGGTGTTGGATACGTCATTCATCAGCCATTTCGGAACTGGTCTCTTTTAATCTGTTCTTCTGTAAGCCCTATCTTCTTTCCGCGAAGGCGATCTCGGGCTCTTTCTACGCGATTCTGAGTTTTAGTTTGCTCTGCGAGGCCCGGCGCTTCTTGTGGGGCCGTTCCAGCCACTTGACGTTCTCCTTCTAGAGGAAGAACAGGTTGTTTTTGACCGAGCACGCAGATAGGCATCAATGTCTTTGCTCAAGGTATCAACTGTTCGTTCGTCCAGGAACTTGGCATCTTTCAGCTGTGATACCCTTAGCTTCAGTTTCTCCAGTGCTTGTGCTTCGTCCTTGGCACGCTCTAGTTGACGACTGTTGGGAGTTGATCTTGTCCTGCTGGGGATACCACCACGTGACCTGCTGAGGATATAACTATGTGCCCTGCCGAGGTTACTACCACGTGTCCTGCTGCCGATACTACCACGCGCCCACCCTTCACGCCCACCGCCTATTGCAGCCCTAAGAATTTCTCGAGGATTAACATTGCGTCGGCCAGATCTGGGGCAAGTCCTGGACTTAGAAATACTCAACAGGCGCTCGAGTTCATTCAGGTACGTTCTCATCACATGATCTGCCACAGCCTGGACCATAGGCGCTTTTTTCAATAGGTCTGCAATCAAATCACTGATGGGCTTCAGGGCGCCGGAAAACAACCAAGGATCTATACTATTGGCTGCCACATCTAGATACCCTCCGAAGTAAGCAACACTTTGGGTTGTCTGGCTCGAGAATCTTTGGTCAACTGTGGTAGATTGTGAAACGTGCCCGCCATTTACAGATATAAACTTCAGAAAGGACGCTTTTGCTTCTTTTTTCACCTTACTGTCTGTTGTAGAACTAAAATAGTTTGTTAATGTTTCAAGTACAATACGTATGTAACCACCAAAATAGGCCTTCGAAAAGTAGTGTGTGCCAAATTCATTAATAAATTCTCGGTATGCCTCGGGATTTAAAGTAAAGTCACCTTTTAACAAATTGTTGACGTAGTACTGAGCAAATTCATCCAATTGATGAATTGCTGATGCTGTGCTGCATTTTTAATACGAGTAGCTGAGTTACCCGGCCCTGCCCGGGAGAAATATCTTTATCTAGAAAACAACACGCACAATCAGCACACAGATTATGTAGATCTAGGAAGAAAACAACTCACAACTGGCACAGTAACACCCGCATGGCCCGTGAATAAGGCAGACGGCATAGAAACTCTTGCCTTCAAACTTTGAAACGCCACCGGAAGTTTAAAGTCGAAACAAAACAAAGGCAGGAGGGAGGCCACCATTGTTGAGGAGAAAGCATTATTCGATATTTTTAGGCCTATTTTCATTTATTACAAAATTACGCTATATCGCTTTCATGTCAAAGGAATAGACATAGTAGCAAAAAGAACTATCTTTCACATGTAATTTTTTCAGGTCTGGGCATTTCTTCCTCGCAGCAGTGAATTTTTTTTCCTTACTGTTTTTTTATATAGATTACTATTATTTTTCAAGATCGTATGTTTGTCTGGAAGTCATTGTGGATTGAAATGGCATTCGTTCAAGCTATCGATGAAACTTTCACCAAAACTTTTTTGATGGCGAGAGCTGTCTATGGGATACAAAATCACCAAGGTACCATAACAAGCAGGCGAGAACCAAAGCCCTCTGAATTTTAGCGAGTGATAAAAGTCTAGAAAGATCAGATTAACTTCACATACATACATTGAAAAGCTGAAACGAATAATTCCTTCGCTCGACGAGTGAGAGGCCAACGGCGGCCACCCGAGCGTCCATCTCAATTACATGACCAAAACAAACGATGCGCATCACTTCTCATTCAGAAAACGGACCCCTGTAAACAAACAGCGCGTCGTGGGGGAAATCCGAAAACAAAAATTGCAAAGCCAGAAGAGTTCGTCCTCCAATGCCGCTCATTCCTTTCTTCTATTCCAAACACCTACCAGAGGTAAATTCGCCTGCCGGGTAGGGGGGGGGGAAGGGGGAGAAATCGGATTTTTTCCTTCTTTTTTTTTTGTCACTTATTTTCTGCGTTTGCCCCCATTGATCATCGTTGCTTTGCTCCAGAGTATAAAATTGTGACTGATTTTTTAAATATTTTTTACAATTTCTTTTAGGTGAATTATATTATTATAAGCCAATTTTGTCGTGTGTGAAATCACAAAGAAAGTCAGATAGAGCAAATAAAAATGAATTAAACTTCCATGGAAACAAAAAAAGTAATAAAATAAAACATGACAAATAGATCCAGGTTACCGTGGAGAGAGATGAGCTGTTCAATTCGCACTGACTAAAAGAAATCATTTACATGTTTAAAATTTGATTTACATTTTTATTTCTGTCCCGTTCAGTGAATAAGAATAAATAAAATGAACAGGAATAAAGTAATCTGGAGCATGTCACAAAGTCAGGAGCAAGCAAAGGTATTGCTCACCGAGTTTTGTAACACCTTAAATACAAGGCTAGGAACCTCGTCACAAAGTGGGGAGCAAGCAAAGATATTGCTCACCGAGATCTACAGGGAATCTCACGCTTGCCCTGCCAAAACACCCAGACAAAACCCAAGATACAGTATAAATCAATTACGAAGTTTAATACTAGGATATAATGCTACTAAGAATAATGTCTAAATATGAATGATATATGATTTATACATAAACACATCAAACAGCCAGAAAGAAAGAAAAGAAGAACAAATGGATAAACAGATTAGACCCGACCGACAGTAAAAGATACAGTGAATAATATGCAAATAAATGCTTCGAAATAGCCTTACTTAGAGCTCCTGAAAAAAAAGTACCTTAACATGCAATATTAGCTGCCGTCTGAGAAATAAGAGTATTAACTTAATCAGGACTTCCTTTTACCTTTTGTAAACAGGAATCACACTTTCTAAAACACTCGAAAACTAAACAATGAGTTTAGTCCTATTGAACATCACATCAAAGACAAAGTTCACATTTTTGTCTACCAGTCCTGATAATAAGGGAAATTTCCAATCTGCAGGTCACAGTCTTTAAAATATCACTTGATATATAATATATATATACACACACAGTGCCGTTCCTCCGCTCGGCTATGACTCCCAAAAAGAAGCCTAATTAAGTCTTCGAAAGTTCCAGGCTATGTCGTTGTCGTTCTGGACAGGACAAACTCCATGTGAACCTCCAGGTAAAACTTCGGGTACAATCTCCAGGTAAAATATCCAGGTAAAACCTCAGGGTGACCTCACGGTAACCTCGTGGTAACCGCTCAGTGATCTGAAAGTCAGAATCGACTGTGATTAGATTTCCAGTTAGGAACCAATTCATACTGTTAAAATTTCAGAGAAAGTTAAAAGGTAAACAAGATTTAGAGTTAATACATGTATTATTGTTATGCCGTGAAATGCTTTAATCAAGCACCGTTACAGTTACAAGCATGCAGTTAGCACAATGATTATAAAATACAAGGCGCGCACCCCTGAGGGTATAAACAGAAACATCATGACAATAAGAACCATTATTATACAAGGCTTGACAATATTCTCCCTTTGAATCTGCAATTCATACATAACGTGTATCCTTAATAGGATTCTTTCACTCAGTTAAAACTTAAATCAGTATGACATGCAACTGTGGAAAAGTATAACAAACTGTCATATAGACATCAGGTACGGGTTTTCATCCCGTTATCATTATTAATCAATTACCATTTTTCAAATAGAATACTTCTGTATAAGAAAATTCCGTACTCACCGTATAATAATTATGATGGACAATCAAACAAGGGTCATTTCACCAACTACACGCTGAGTCAATATATTGAGTCAACTACACGTTCATCTCCAATAAACACTTTCCAACTACATGTTGGTTTTATAGTACGTACACTTTACCAGCCACACATTGGTTTTAAAATTGTCCCAACTACACGTTGGTTTTACATTCAAACTTCATCCTCTCGGGATGGAAGTAAGGAGAGCTCTGATCTGACTTTCTCATGAACGTTAGTCTTAAACGCTGGACTCACCCCCGTAATAGCCAGGTGCCGTCCATA
Source organism: Onchidella celtica (assembly GCA_963931925.1). Lineage (NCBI taxonomy): Eukaryota > Metazoa > Mollusca > Gastropoda > Systellommatophora > Onchidiidae > Onchidella > Onchidella celtica. The sequence goes on from OZ007569.1 coordinate 68,260,957, forward strand.
AATCTTACGGTATGAATGGACATTGTACGGACTTTCCAAGGATGGGTCTCGTACAGTATTCGACCACCCGCACACATTGTGCATTGTACTTGGACCTCTGCTGAGTGCAGACTTAGCCATTCCGCGACATAGCACACTAGTAACGCTGATTAATTTATCCAGGACATCAATTTTGCAAAATCCTTTTAAACATTTTTTTTTTCTTAATAATAAGCAATCCTAGGTTAAAAAAAAAAAAAAAACTGCTTGCGCGTGGGATTGAACCCAAGACGTATCGGACCCATTGTCTCCGACTGATAATCGCAGATCCTCGCCATTGCGCCATCGCAGACTGCGGAACAAGGGAGAACTTTTCCGTAGTAGACATCACAAAACCAAAAAAAAAACACATCTGTGAATAAGTCCAGGATCATATTCCTAGACATCTGCGAATAAGTTCAGGATCATAATTATTCCTAGACATCTGCGAATAAGTTCAGGGTCTTATTCCTAGACATCTGCGAATAAGTTCAGGATCTTATTCCAAGACGTCTGCGAATAAGCACTCCGTTCAATCAAATGTGTATGTTGTAACAATTATTGATCATGGTCGCGTATCTCTAACAAAATCGTTTTATCACTGAGTAGGTAAAAACTACAATAACAGGTATTTGTCAGGATTAGGATTTGAATTGCCGTGCTAGGTCACGCATTGTTTATTACATGGCATCATTGATTTTAGCCAGTGCAAACGTCCTTGAACTATTCCCGTGGACAGTTTGTTTTTGTAACGCTTTTCTTAGAGATGGAAAGAAAGTGGGTCAGGATAGAACGAATGGATAAATTAACAGTGACGATGCAGTTTTCGACCCCGTAGTTTGGGTGTACTTTAACAGGGAAAGACGGGGCGAATAAGGGGTGAATAAATTCGTACATAAAACGTTTAGGGTGTAGAGACTTTGCGAAAGGTTTTGACATCCTAAGTCTGACTTTGTCTGTTACTATTAATAGAATCTATTGGCGCTGCGAGCGGAGCTCGAAGTGGATGCACCAATCAAATTTGAGCAGTCACGTGATTTGCAGAAGATAAGCGGTGACATGTTTATGCTACCTCACTCCATGCAGCGTATCCTATTCTGCGAAGGTGTCGGCTAAGGTTCAGCCAGAGGGAACCATAAGACTGTTAACGTCATGTCTATGTCCTGGATAGACAATGAAAATAACCCACAGCTCTTTTCTCCAGTTCCCTGAAATCGTTTCAGGGAACCAATCGTAAGTCCATCAAAATGATTCGAGATGATGTGAATCTGACCCTAACTTTCCAGTAGAAGTGCGACCAAGGGAATGCAAGACCATAAAGTTTTACTTGCAATTAAGATCTAGAAAGAGTGACTGATATACACATTTGTAAATTGTAATTTGATGTGTCTGGATGAGGCTGGGGATTGCCAGCCCATCCTAGAACAGATCTAGATCTATCTTAACTACGTCAGTGTGTCTTGACGGTTTGATCCTTTATAAGCAGTTAAATGAGTTAATATTGTCGTCTGAGACATAAGTATATTATTTGTGAAGTAGTAGGCAGTCTATATTTCTGAAGATAAATAATTACTAAGTAAACTGTGAATGAATCAGAATGATATAGAGTCTCAAATCTCTTAAGACTCTAGAGGAGATTTATAGTTATGTATTTTAGTATTTTCATTTGATGCTGCTGATGTTGTCTTTTGATATGTAAGATAGACGAAATTGTTAGGACTTTTAGGTAATAAATTTGTGGCCCTACAAGGTCCTTGATATAACTTACTCGAAATTGTTATTAGTGTATGTGGCATGGTATGGCAGAGTAATTTCTAAAACCTCTCGATTTAAATGCAGTCGAACACCTAAATTTATAGTTTAGTAATCCCCAACGTAACACTCGAGGACCCAGCTCGTAACACTGGAGAGGGACCCTTAAAGAACTTTAGATAACGCCATGCCACTTAGATAAATTATTTAAAACCTATTGTATTTTTTTATTCCATTATTTCATATTGTACTGTTGTAATATTATGTTTTCAGGTCTTTTATTATAGAGTTAAACAATTTGTATTAATCCAATATTTTGTATTTCAATTTCATATGGTGAACTCATCCCATTGACCCGTGGACACCGGCGAGGGAACCCTTTCATCATCCGGTTTTACTTCAGACAGAAATACAAGTTTGGGCTTGGAGCTATGGATTGAGGATATTTACCATCTGAATTCCTCAAAAATAAAGATAAGTGATCCATCTATCTAACAGTCTTGGGGAGGGCGACGTACTTTCCGCTCTGTGTGTGTGTTCCAGGCCATTTTACTATTTATTATATGCTTGATGAGAATAGCAAGCAATATACCGCCTTTCAGACCCCGTTGGGTCTTATGCAGTGGCGCTATATGCCTTTCGGGTTAGTTACAGCCCCTGCTACTTTTGCCCGTATGATGACAATATTGCTCCAGGGTATGAATTCCGTATTGTCGTATTTTGACGACATTTGTATTTATGAAACCGATTGGTCGGGCCACATCGCAGCCCTACGACAAGTTTTTATTGCTCTTCGTCGAGCTGGCCTTACGGCGAAACCCAGTAAGGTATTTTTAGGCTACAATAAAATTAATTTTCTGGGCCATACAATTGCCCACGGCGTTCAGACTCCAGATGACAAGAAGATAACTACCATCTTAAAGCTCCAACCTCCTCGAACTAAGAAAGAAGTTCGTAGTTTATTGGGCTTTCTTAACTATTATAGGAAATTCATTCCAAATTTTTCTTCGCTTACAGCTCCGTTGTCAGACCTCACAAGAAAGAATTTTCCTAATAAAGTGAAATGGACAACCGAATGTGCTGATACACTTCGTACCGTTCAACAATTGTTTTCCACTTCCCCCATTCTCATACTACCAGACATAAACCAAATATTTATTGTCCGCACTGATGCGTCGGACAAGGGATTGGGAGCTGTGTTATTACAGGAACGAGACGATACTTTGCGGCCATGTCTATACGCCAGCCGCAAGTTGCTAGATAGGGAATGCCGCTATGCAATTATCGAGCGAGAGTGCCTCGCTATCATTTTTGCTGTAAACGCATTTTCGAGATATCTACTCATGTCTGAATTTATAATTGAAACGGACCATCGTCCGTTGTTATTCTTAAAGACTAACAGGGCTAAAAATGCTCGATTAACGAGATGGAGTCTTGCACTCCAGGAATACCGCTTTGTTATCCGTGCTATCCCTGGCGGTGACAATTCCCAAGCTGATATTTTGTCACGTCTGATTTAATTTCCTATTAAAGATTGTTGTGTCTTGTATTGGGGTTGGATAGTGCTTGTCCCCCTCAATTCTAGACGGTGGATGGATTCACATTTATCTTGTTCATTACTTTATGAACCAGTTTTACAATCCTTTTTTTTGTGAATATCCTTTTTCCACCAGCGTCATTCCTGACTGTGACCTGAACTTCTGGCAAACCTGACGCCCTTGTCAGCGGGTTAATGAGATGAAGACATGGCAAACCAAGCTACCAGAGCTACTGCTGCCATTGGATACCACAGTATTTTAATTAACAATATATTGTGTGTGAATGTGTATATAAGCAGCAATTGTGTGTGTTGACTAAATAATTATGAGCCTATTTCTTCAGTAAGGCTTCATTATTTGATAATAGTTATACTTTAATCCAGCAGTATACAGTGATATACTCATTATTATTATAGATGTTTCTGAGAATTTTGATTGTGTGCAGTAGGAATGTTTAAATAGAATAAATTCTATAGAACGTGGCATCAATAATTGTATGCTTTTTGTCCATCCACTATGCACGTTCTTAGTTAGATTTTTCTTCTCAAGCTTAAGACTCATTTTTCTACAGTACTACTTAAGCCCCTACCACAATAACTTTGAGATTTTTTGGATCTTATCGTGTAAATTTTTCTTAAAATTTTCACTGGGGTGGGGGATATGTCAGGATTAGGATTTGAATTGCCGTGCTAGGTCACGCATTGTTTATTACATGGCATCATTGATTTTAGCCAGTGCAAACGTCCTTGAACTATTCCCGTGGACAGTTTGTTTTTGTAACGCTTTTCTTAGAGATGGAAAGAAAGTGGGTCAGGATAGAACGAATGGATAAATTAACAGTGACGATGCAGTTTTCGACCCCGTAGTTTGGGTGTACTTTAACAGGGAAAGACGGGGCGAATAAGGGGTGAATAAATTCGTACATAAAACGTTTAGGGTGTAGAGACTTTGCGAAAGGTTTTGACATCCTAAGTCTGACTTTGTCTGTTACTATTAATAGAATCTATTGGCGCTGCGAGCGGAGCTCGAAGTGGATGCACCAATCAAATTTGAGCAGTCACGTGATTTGCAGAAGATAAGCGGTGACATGTTTATGCTACCTCACTCCATGCAGCGTATCCTATTCTGCGAAGGTGTCGGCTAAGGTTCAGCCAGAGGGAACCATAAGACTGTTAACGTCATGTCTATGTCCTGGATAGACAATGAAAATAACCCACAGCTCTTTTCTCCAGTTCCCTGAAATCGTTTCAGGGAACCAATCGTAAGTCCATCAAAATGATTCGAGATGATGTGAATCTGACCCTAACTTTCCAGTAGAAGTGCGACCAAGGGAATGCAAGACCATAAAGTTTTACTTGCAATTAAGATCTAGAAAGAGTGACTGATATACACATTTGTAAATTGTAATTTGATGTGTCTGGATGAGGCTGGGGATTGCCAGCCCATCCTAGAACAGATCTAGATCTATCTTAACTACGTCAGTGTGTCTTGACGGTTTGATCCTTTATAAGCAGTTAAATGAGTTAATATTGTCGTCTGAGACATAAGTATATTATTTGTGAAGTAGTAGGCAGTCTATATTTCTGAAGATAAATAATTACTAAGTAAACTGTGAATGAATCAGAATGATATAGAGTCTCAAATCTCTTAAGACTCTAGAGGAGATTTATAGTTATGTATTTTAGTATTTTCATTTGATGCTGCTGATGTTGTCTTTTGATATGTAAGATAGACGAAATTGTTAGGACTTTTAGGTAATAAATTTGTGGCCCTACAAGGTCCTTGATATAACTTACTCGAAATTGTTATTAGTGTATGTGGCATGGTATGGCAGAGTAATTTCTAAAACCTCTCGATTTAAATGCAGTCGAACACCTAAATTTATAGTTTAGTAATCCCCAACGTAACACTCGAGGACCCAGCTCGTAACAGTATTAATATGTGTTTTTGGCGTCTTCTTCACTTGTAGTGATTCTTGTTAGCACCAAGTGTAATGAATAACAAAATACGATCCTGCAGACTCAAAATTGGTAGAAATCTGCAAAGAGAGGAGCTTAATATTTAATGGAGATATTTTCCATGTTAACAACATTATTATAGGCTCATAAATTTCAATTGTTTGACTTTTACCTGATCAGGTAATTGGTACTTTCCACCCATAGGACTGGTCCATTCATTTCCTCCGTTACAGGTAAAGTTGATCACTGGGTGCTTGAAGCCTGTCTGTCCAGCTATGCTGATGGGATTCAGGTCAAGTTCCGCGATGTCGACACCTCTCACCATTCTCCGGATCCCCGGCGGTGGGTTCGAGCATTCTGCAGCACTACAGCCTGTTTGTAACAGTCTAACAATTGTGACTGAAGCTAGGAAAAACAAATCGGTTGTCATTGTTGCAAGTTTTCGCAACGGACTTTGGAAACCTTGCTGTCTATGCCTCAGCGTGGGCCACAGGCTCCCCAAGTCCTGAATAAACTTGCATTTGGACCTTCTTATATAATGCTTGTAATTTCATCAGAAATATGTAAAGTAAATTGATGAATTGGATTTCGGTGGCCTCCTGAGTTCACGTTACAAAAAATCAGTGACACGAAATAGTATGCAACGCAGAAACGTGAGATAATTCTGTTTTAACTCACTGAGCCGAGCCATTTTCATGGTTTGGGAGACAATTTTTGTAGGGCTTTTTTCTTTTCGGAATTCAGTCTACTACCCAGAGCAGTGCAACAAGTTTAGAATCAGACATTGATCATGCAGAGAAGGCTGTAAGAATGGGGACACATGTGAAATGAAACGATGATCATTTACATAATTGTCACGATGCTAAATTCCCGATATGTCAAACAGCCACGATCTCGAACTTGTGGTGCATAGCAAAGCAGCAAAATAGGTCAGGCTGAACTAACATATATCATGTCTAGCAATCAAAGTAATGTTTTCTTTTCAGGCGTCATTGCCCCCTCAGCCTCTTCCGTCATTCCAAGCCAAACCTTTTTGTTTACCACGACCACACATCCATCCTAGATTTCGTTGTTACTGAATTGGGATCTTTTGTTTGACAGGTAGTTTGAAAGGCATTCTGACATGGTTAGACAAATTCAGTGTCCTCTCTAGATATGCTACCGTTTTGAAAACGAACAAATTCCGACTACGCCCGTTCAGCTTTTCATCATTTGAACATTTAAAACTATGATCAGCACTGTTCAGATCACTGCAATCTCGAAGTCCAGTTCCTGTCATGGGAAATGGGCAGTAACAGTCAGTTAAAAAGGTGTCTTTTTTCAAGGAATTAAGGTTAGAGTTAATGAGTTTTACGGTCAGTATACGTTTTCTGGGACCATACTACCCTTGTCATTGCTTAAAATCCATGTTTGATTTTGCTATTGTTTGTCAGAGAGGCGGGTCAGCATTAATTTTGTGTGCCTATCAAACTTTTGCAGCACAACTACTCTCATTACTATCCATTCTCCACTCCAGGCCAAATACAAGAAATGAACAGCCATAAAAAGCTTTGTCAGCCTACGTTGGTTCCGGATATAATATAGATTAACACTTTGAAGACCTATGCCCACCTCCTTTTTTTACCCAAAACAGTTATTGTATATAATATTATCAACGTTTAAAAAAAATGATCCCGATAGTGAGAATGGGCAAATTGTATTGGAATTTTGTAATACAATTATATCAGAGAAGCTCTTCTTAAAGCTCTAGACTCCACCTACCTATGCACTTCCTTATTTTTATTCAAAAGCTATTTCGGGTAACGTCCTTGGCCTTGGTTGCCGCGTTGCATAGGTCAAGTAAACTGACCAATCAGGTCAGTGAGTAACGAGGCAGCATAGGAATTTAGCCGGGGTAATGACCCCATATAGAAGAGCTTGTCGGCTGGGGAATATTCAGACATATACGAGGGAGAGCTGCGATCCGCTCGTGAGATGTTTCAGTGCTTTTAGATCTTTTCCACTAGAGCAGAAAAGTCCGTAGACAACTAATGCCTTAAGCTGTACTCGACGAAGGAGCTTTGTCAGAGAAAGAGAGCTCATGTCCCAGTACAACTTGTTCATGCCAGTATTGGATTTTCTCGGTCACTACCTGACCGGGAACAATGGTGCGTGTCTTAGCTGAGTGTGATTACCAACTAGATCTAGATGTGTTCACCAGGAATTCTACCTGAGTCACAGGACGTGTGCTTTCAAGAGCTGCCACCTGGGAAGAATTAATTTCCATAATAGAACATTTGCAATGAAATTTGTGTGACTGAAATTTAATTGTATATTTATTTGGAGAGTTTAGTAATTGTAAGAATTGCATTGTGTCTTTTTGAAACTAGTTAAGTGCCAGGACCTTTAGATCTAGATATCTGCTTCATATTGAGATTGTATTGCCAACAGTAACATAGAGTTTAAGTCTTTGGACATTGAGACACATAACTTATTGATGAACTGAACTTATGACAGTTACCCACTTAAAGGGGAGTTAGTAATAGCAGCGGTGGCTTATCTATGTAAGCAATTAGATTTAGATCCAATCCATATATTAATTTGCAGTTGCTCTATATTCCATAAACCCATAACTTGTTTTTATATTATTTTTTTATCCTTAAATAAATGGTTGTGGTCGTGCAGGGATGACCCTTACTGTTAATACTTTCGTTGAATTAATATTTGGCTTGTGTGTGTTTGCGAGTGTGGTTTAGCCCCTCTCAAATGCATTCGAACTATATCCTTTTACCAAAGTGCTAAATCCACTTGTTGACATACAGGATGCAGTTATGAAGACTTAAAATTTTCAACACGGATATCTCCACAAGCATTGGGACGGAGTGTTCCAGAAACTAGTCAACATATTATTGGATCACTTTCTCTAGAGTATTTGAGTACATAATATTTATTTTGTATTTATTTGCGTTTAAAAGAAACAAACAAACAAAAAAACTTGAGCTCTCATATAGCGCATTATCCACGAAATCATGCTCAATGCGCTTTACAAGGAATCCCTGGCGGGCTAATTCATTCCAGCACCATCTCAAATCCACGAGGGGCCTACAGTGCAACAGCTTTTTGAAAAGCCCATCGCACTCATATACTGAAAAGATCTCTCACTGCCCGACGCCAGGTGTTCAATTAACATCTAAGTGCGGTGAGGAGGAATATGTACGAGCCTTTCCCAAGGGCTCAACATCGAGCCTTGTGCAAATAGGTTTTGAAGGCACGATCTTCCCGTCAGTAGGCAAAGAACGTACCAACACAACACCGACGCCACAATGCATTTTTTTTGCAATTCACATGCCATTAATCATGTTACCAATAGACAGGCAGATAAATAAATTTACGTATAGACAGACAGAGATACAGACGAGCAGAACATTAGGCTATATGATTATACAAACGCATCATTGCATTGAATTAAGCCGTGTGCAATTTGAAAAATAACGTTTGTAATGGAAACAATATTAAATGTTAACAGTGGAACACTCTAAGACCAAAATAGCCGAAATCATGGGTTAAACCAAAAAGAAATTTAGATCAGCTGTCTACTTAATCTTTGGGTTTATACCCCTTTAAATAAAGGCAGCGACTATTCGGCCGACTGGCCAGATATCATTCCCGATATCCGACCGACTGGCCGGAAATCATTCGCGATATCCGGCCAGTTGGTCGGATAAATGTTCCTGAAGGCCTATACGGCCGACTGGCCAGATATCATTCGCGATATCCGACCGACTGGCCGTATAGTTGCGACTATTCAGCCAGTGGGACGGATATCGTACTCGATATTTGGCCGTCAACCATCTGCGCTATCCGACCGACTGGCCGGATATCAGTTGCGTTATTTGGCCAGCTGGTCGGATATCGTGCGTGCTTTACGGCCGTCTGTATAAAGTGATTCCCCTTTCGTCATAAATGTAGTTGCACTTTTTGTGTGGTTCGTTTTTGTAGGCCTGTGTGTACTTTGGTTTGAGTTCTTTGAGGTTTTTGTTTTGTTTTGTTTTCATTTGTAGCCATTAATTTTGTAAGGGCCAGAAGTAGATTAGAAGTGCAAGTGTAAGGACTCATTCACGCTGTCGTCATTGTTTTTTTGCAGTAAGACAATGCTGCTGCTAGTGCTGCAACTGCTGTTGTTATTGCTACTACTGTGCTAGTGTTATTACTGCTTCTGTTGTTATTGCTGTTACTGTTGTTATTGCTACTAATGTTGTTACTGCTGTTATTATTGTTGTTACTGTTGTTATTGCTACTAATGTTGTTATTGCTGTTATTATTGTTGTTATTGCTGTTACTGTTGCTACTGGTTCGCCGATGCGTTAGTCCTTCCATTAATCCGAATAAAATGCCTGTTTGTATATACCAAATGTCTCGATTTTTTTAATTTTGGAGGTGGACATGGACCGAAAACCTAAATCTAAGTTTTTAAAAGAAATGTGTGTACAAGTATAAAATTTGTGCAAGGCGGCGTTAAAAGCCTCAAAAGAGGGCAATGTAGGCTACTTCCGAGCTGGAAGTTCGCCATTTTGCTCAAACGATAATGACCCCATTGACCCGGATGTCATGCGCGATAGGTCTGGCTGGCCGAATATCGTTCGTGATATTGTGCCAGCTGTCCGAATAGTCACTTTGTTAAATAAAAGGTATGATTAAACCAAAGTACCTTCCCTTCATTTTCAACTTTAAAATGCTCCAGTTAAAATTGTTTTTAAGACTTTATGCCATATATACACACATTTACAAGATCAAGACCCGTGGGCAAGCGAGGGGACCGGGAAACACGGTGGTGCATGCTGGCATGACGAGAAAACACCAAACAGAACTTGAGCTGGCCACACACCTACAAGTAGGCATGACAAGTTTACGTGATACAAGCAGAATGGTACTGGCGGCGTGTAGGTGTGTGGCGTTACTTTAAGCTTGCGACAGGAAATTGGTTCCAATCGGCTTGGCATGAAGGAGACCAAGTTCCGTATGGTGTTTTGTCGTCATGCCAGCATGCGCCACCGTGTACTTGAGGCGTTGTTGCACAAGTGAATTTGATTCGATCGACTTGATCAAATCCACTTGTAGGTGTATGGCCAGCTCAATGGTCTCCTGCATGCAAAGCCGAATGGAGCCAATTTCCTTGCGCAATTTCCTTGTAGGCAGGCTACTACCCGAATGATAGAGAACCTCCACAAGGAGAAGACCACACGCCCACTCTTACATACACTGTCTCATGCACACGCGCACAAACACACTCACGATCGCGCATTCACACATGCGCTCACACACACACACACACATTGTTATTATTATTGTTTTCATGTTCTTGTTTTTAAAGTTTGCGAGGCCTTGCCTCTTTGGTGCGCTGTCTTGCTTTTGCTCCATGTTTTATAAAGCACACATACTCTCATACACAGGCACGAAAAGGTTCACAGCAAAGCCTCCGGAAATTTAGCCTCTGAATGTGGCTTAAATGCTGTCGTTGTTGTTTTGATTTAAACCCCGCACTGCACAACTTTCTCGGAATTCCACAAACATTGCACTTTACTGGATCTCAAAGGCAGCATAGTACACCCGTAGAATTCTCGACAGTAATCATCGGCGACGCGCAATCAAGTCTGTTGACAGCTGAAGATAGAACCATCTTGTGTAGATCATGGTAAACATTTCTGTGTTTGCGAAGTGACTTTGTATCTAGGAAACGAACTACGTAGCTATTCATTACTGAATTATTCCACGTTTTTGTTGTTGTTGTTTTTTCGACATTTGGTATTTAATTTTCATACGAGTCATTCTCATTTTCTTCTCTGAATTATAATGTGTGCTTTTTTTGTTTTGATTTTTTTTTCAACCATCAAATGTTGTGCGATCGAAAGGAGAGCACCGCTTGGGGCTGAAGATAGGATGAAATATGTTGTTTCCATGCAGTCAGGGAACCAAGGCTGAAGATCATCTCAAATCTGTTCGTCTATAATTTTCTGTGAGTTGCTATAGTTGCCTTTTCTATTGTTTCCCGTAGATGTTTGAGTAGCCCCTTTGCTTCCGTCTTAATGAATATTTTAAATTGCTGACATATTTGTTGTAATATGCCTCTCGAAACGGTTCCATGCGCTACAGCATGTATTCGTTATATGGTTCCAATAGTTATTATATTGATATAAAACATTTTGTGTTCGACAATAACAAAAGTAAGGAGAAATCCTAAAATGAATGTAGCATGCTTCCTGCAGAATCATACATTTACACCACCAGGATTACATGCACGTGCGAGTATACATGTGCAGAAATAATAGTACGAATCTGAAATATACATTTTCTTGAACTCATTGTAAATTAAGTGCATGTGAATGTACGTGGGTGCATGTAAAAGTATGACTAAATACTAAATACTAAATACTAAATAATGTCACAGCAATGTTTATTGTTGGGCAGTTCCGAGAAATTCTTACCATGTCTAAAGAGAGCTGGGAAAAATAAAGGATCCAAAGCTGAAGAATATGACAAAACTTTTACGTGTACGTGTTGCAGTTTATAAAATAACATTCCGTCCATCTATTATCCTGATGTTTAAATTTAAAGACATGACTGCATTTTTTATTCATTTATTTTTTTTTTCTTTTTGCTGCTACTGCAAATATTTGAAAGTTGAATAAATGTTGAACTGTTTAGTTTGTTACTTGAATTTTTTTCTTTCATGTTTTTGTATGTTCTAAGTCAGCCATTGACTTGCAGAACTTAAAAGGTTTTTGACCATGAGCATTATGATGAGTCGTTAGACAAATGTTTGATGTCAAGTGAAGGCATAATTATGGAACTTCCATAGACAGACGTCTACGATAATTGAAGAAGTTAGTTCAAAAACGAGATTAAGTCACATTTAGCTGAAAATAGAAAGCGCATATCAGTGGAAACTAGATTTAAAAAGGGGCTATCTATTTATTGGTAACATAATCTTTCTATCATTGACCGGAGCGGAGAAAATGTGATTTGAAAGTGGTCTACATCAATGCAGGGACAAGGTTATGCCAAAGTTTTTTGGGGTTTTCTCAAAATGGCTCAATTGAATGTGGCTTAACCCTGTTCTTGAACTAAATTCTTCAATTGTAACTCTATTTAATATGTTTTTCACTAACAAGTGATTACTTTCCTGTTTCTAGCACTGTCATCAGTTTGTCTCGATAGTAACATGGAATGGCTCATAAAACTCTTACGATAATTTATGACATCTCATAAAAAGATCCTCCAAAAATATATTATGCTCCGTCTGCTCTTTTTCTTGTTCTCTCTCTCTCTCTCTCTCTCTCTCTCTCTCTCTCTCTCTCTCTCTCTCTCTCTCTCTCTCTCTCTCTCTCTCTGTCTCTCTATCTCTCTGTCTCTCTCTCTTTCTCTGTCTCTGTCTCTGTCTCTCTCTTTTCTCTCACTCTCGCAAATCTTGACTCCATTTAATAATAGTCCATGTTACAGGTCTTTGCCAATGAGTTATTTATTTAAGTGATTACAGTAGCGTGATATGTAGGAAGTAGTACAGCAAGGAAAAAACGTCAACATTTCATACATTCTGTAGTGTTAGAAGTTATTTACGTTATACATCAGTTATGTCTGAACTGGTCTCATTTATTCTATTCTTCGATATCTTCTTTCCGCGAACGCGATCTTAGGCTCTTTCTCCGTGACATGGACTTTGCGCTTCTTCTACGCGATTCTGATGTTGAGCTTGTTCTGCGTGACCCGGATCTAGGCGATCCGGAGCTCGAGCTTCTTCTGTTGCCGCTCCTGCCTCTCGAGGGCCTCCTTTCAGACGAAGTACATCTTGCACTTGGTCGAGCACGCAGATAGGCATCAATATCTTTGCTCAAGGTATCAACTTTACTTTCGTCCAGGAACTTGGCATCTTTCAATTGTGACACCCTTAGCCTCAGTTTCTCTCGTGCTGCGTCCCTGGAACGCTGTGGTTGACGCCTGCTGGAAGTTGATCTTGTCCTGCTGCGGATACTACCACGTGTCTTCCCTCCACGTCTACCGAGTATTGTAGCCCTAAGAATTTCTTGAGGATTAACACTGCGTCGGCCAGAACTGGGGCAAGTCCTGGAATTAGAAATACTCAACAGGCGCTCGAGTTCATTCAGGTACGTTCTCATCACATGATCTGCCACAGCCTGGACCATAGACGCTTTCTTCACTGGGTCTGCAATCAAATCACTGATGGGCTTCAGGGCGCCGGAAAACAACCAAGGATCTTTAAAAACTGTTGGCTGCCACATCTGGATACCGTCCTTTGTCAGAAGATTTGTATACCCTCCGAAATAAGCAACACTCTGGGTTGTCTGGCTTGAGAATCTTTGGTCAACTGTGGTTGATTGTGAAACTTGCCCGCCATTTACAGATATAAACTTCAAAAAGGACGCTTTTGCTTCTTTTTTCACCTTTCTGTCTGTTGTAGAACTAAAATAGTTTGTTAATGTTTCAAGTACAATACGTATGTAACCACCAAAATAGGCCTTCGAAAAGTAGTGTGTGCCAAATTCATTAATAAATCGTCGGTATGCCTCGGGATTTGAAGTAAAGTCACCTTTTAACAAATTGTTGACATAGTACTGAGCAAATTCATCCATCTTCAGAATCCAGGATGGGATAAAATCAGCCATGGTGGATGAAACATGAGCGGACACGTCAGATATGTAGTGTGATGAATTGCTGATGCTGTGCTGCATTTTTGAATACGAGTAGCTAGCTGAGAATGAGAATTTCCAGATTTTTCCTTTACCCCCAACTGATCTGGTCAAGCTTTTGCGTACATCATGGTGACTTTTGTACAGGCGTACGTCAGCTGCAAGCCAACCACCAGGCACGGTATTCAGATGCCATATCTGAATGTGAGAAATAAAAAGCAATAAATATTTCGTACAATCAGTCTGGTTTTTTTTTTTTTTAATATTATTATTTTTTAAGATCGGATGGGGTAGTGTTTTGACCGAGGACGTAACTAGTGGATTATTTCACACATAAAAGAGCAAGAAAAAAACATGTATTTCGAGGAATACATCTTTTCATTTTGTAGCAGTCCCACAATCAAATAATGTAACATAACTGGGGTGAGGATTTCTATCAGGTTGAAACAAGCCTGAAATGATAATTAATAATTATAAGCTATAACATCTTTTCTATGTGAGCATTCGTGCAAGTAAACCTTGCTTTCTTTTCAACCACCTTTCCCGCGTCTCTCTTTGTGTCTTTTGGTTGCTGTTGACGTAGTGACCACTTTTTATTAGTGCATCCATATTTGCTTCTAGGAGATTCAGTTGAAAGCCCCAGTTTGGAATGATACAATCAAACCCCAAATGTTTCATCTCTGTAGAACGCTCATTCACAAGATTCATGGATAAATAAATTCGTCAGCATGCAACTGAATCTTCCAATGTGGCAAATAACGTAGAAGTGGCATTAAATTTTCAACATTCTGCAATGTTGATGATTTTTGAGATTGCAATATCGTCATGGTGCTGACCTTTTGGCCTAAGTCATTTTTTGTACTTCTGAGAAAATCGCGAAAAACGTATTTATTCTTTTGCAATGCAGTCAGACTTGGGCCAAAATGATTCTAGGTAAAAGTGGCCTTCATCCACGTTGGGCTGAAACAACCCCTTAACCAAAATAGCCTACGTCTACGAATGAGTTAGGCCATTACAGAAAGTTTTATTTTTCAGGATAATGGCTTGGCACTTTTGAATAATTTTTACATTGATAGATGGACCATGGATAGGAAAATGACGTAATAGGTACATTCTGTTTTGGCTTATGTCTGACTTAGGCCAAAAGGTTAGCACCATGACGTTGTAACAATTATTTATCGTGACCACGCCTCTCTAATAAACTCGTTTCATCACTGAATAGGTAAAAACTGTAATAACCAGTTGAAAATATGTGCTTTTCGCATTTTCCTCACTCGTAGTGATTCTTGTTAGCACCAAGTGTAATGAATTACAAAATACAATCTTGCACAATCAAAATTGGTAGAAATCTGCCAAGAGATTAGTTTAATATTTAATGTAGACATTATCTGCAAAGAGAGTAGCTTAATATTTAATGTAGACATTTTCGATATTAACAACATTATTACAGGCTCATAAATTGTAATTGTTTGACTTTTACCTGATCAGGTAATTGGTACTTTCCACCCATAGGACTGGTCCATTCATTTCCTCTGTTACAGGTAAAGTTGATCACTGGGTGCTTGAAGCCTGTCTGTCCAGCTATGCCGATGGGATTCAGGTCAAGTTCCGTGATGTCGACACCTCTCACCATTCTCCGGATCCCCGGCGGTGGGTTCGAGCATTCTGCAGCACTACAGCCTGTTTGTAACAGACTAACAATTGTGATTGAAGCTAGGAACAACAAATCGGTTGTCATTGTTGCAAGTTTTCGTAACGGACTTTGCAAACCTTGCTGTCTATGCTTCAGCATGGGGCACAGGCTCCCCAAGACCTGAATAAACTTGCATTTGGACCTTCTTATATAATGCTTGTAATTTCATCAAAAATGTGTAAGGTAAATTGCTGAATTGGATTTCTGTGGCCTCCTGGGTTCACGTTACAAAAAATCAGTGACACGAAATAGGATGTAAAGCAGAAACGTGACATAATTCTGTCTCAGTTCACTGAGCCGAGCCATTTTCATGGTTTGGGAGACAATGTTTCTGGGTTTTTTTCTTTTCGAAATTCAGTCTATTTCCCAGAGCAGTGCAGCAAGTTTAGAATCAGTCTTTGATCATGCAGAGAAGGCTGTAAGGATGGGGGAACATGTGAAATGAAATGATGATCATTTACATAATTGTCACCGCGCTAAATCCCCGATATGTCAAACAGTCACGATCTCAAACTTGTAGTGCAGCAAAGCAGCAAAATAGGTCAGGCTGCATTCCCCTCAGACAACCCCCCCCCCCCCCGACCCCCCGCCTGGATTTTATTTTCAATAGCAGTTAGATATATCATGTCTCCCAATTAAATTAATGTTTTTCTTTTCAGGCGTCATTGCCCCCTCAGCCTCTCCCGTCATTCCGAACTAAACCTTTTTGTTTACCACGACCACTCATCCATCCTAGATTTCGTTGTTGCGGAATTGGGGTCCTTTGTTTGACAGATAATTTGAAAGGCATTCTGACATGATTAGACAAATTCAGTGTCCTCTCTAGATATAGCAGCTTTTCGAAAACGAACAAAATCCGACTATGTCCGTTCAGCTTTTCATGATTTGAACATTTAAAACTGTGATCAGCACTGTTCAGATCACTGCAATCTCGAAGTCCAGTTCCTGTCATAGAAAATGGGCAGTAACAGTCAGTTTAAAAAATGTGTCTTTTTTCAAGGAATTAAGGTTAGGGTTAATGTGTTTTACAGTCAGTATACGTTTTCTGGGGACCATACTACCCTTGTCATTGCTTAAAATCCATGTTTGATTTTGCTATTGTTTGTCAGAGAGGCGAGTCAGCATTAATTTTGTGTGCCTATCAAACTTTTGCAGCACAACTACTCTCATTACTATCCATTCTCCACTCCAGGCCAAATACAAGAAATGAACAGCCATAAAAAGCTTTATCAGCCTACGTTGGTTCCTGATATAATATAGATTAACACTTTGAAGACCTATGTCCACCTCCTTTTTACCCAAACAGTTATTGTGTATTCTCAACTTTTTAAGAAATGACACCGATAGTGAGAATGGGCAATTTGTATTTGAATTTTTTAATACAATTATATCAGAGGAGCTCTTCTTAAAGCTCTAGCCTCCACCCCCATTTTTGCTTGTGAGCAAATTCTGATTTCGTGAAAATTTGTTGTCAGGGACATAATGAAGAGGTTTTTCGTGACTGTTCGGTTGTAGCAAACACTAAAAATAACTTACTTTTCTCGTGCTGAGTTCTTGTGAGAACTGCAACCGAGTGAGATATGTTTGTTTATCACCGGTGATACAGTGTGGTGTCTAGAGGGTTAAAAAAATTAGGAGCTACCAGGACCCTTTGGGAAGCTCATGTCACGTGGACTGGGAATGTGATCACAGGAGCTGACATAGGGCAACAGATGGGGCCAAATCTGTTTTTATCCGAAAAATAAAATCAGGTTTTGAACAATGCTCCATAGATGAAACTTATGAAACACGGTTTGACTCTGCATTTTCCAATGGGCGGTATAAATCTTTACATTAACTATACAAAATATCTTTAAAAGCACACAATATAACGTAAAGTCACTGATTGTAACAGACTTAGTATAAATCTCACTGACTTCCTTGTTAAAAAACATGTTCGTGTCTGATTAGAAATTGATAGACACATTTTTACTTCGAGATGCTTGTTTTCATGCAATCATGCGTGAGTGAGAGAGAATATTTGTGGATTTTTTTGAACGTTTTTACTTTTCAGCCAAGATCGTGATGTCTTAAAACAACGGAAAAAAAATGCGAACATCAGCAACAAATTTATTCGTGTCTTTTGCAAAATGATGGTTCACTGATCCCATTTTCTGCATGAAAATAGACACAATACCCAGTTTGAAATAATTCTCATTTAAAGTTCAGTAAAAATTTCGATTTTAATTATAATACTTTTCTGACCACAGCATTAATCGTGCCAAGGCAAAGATAGCGGATGAGCAATTATGCTTAAGGCTTAAGGTTAGTACAAAATGTTGAAAAAGAAAATTATGGATTTGACGTTTCGTACACATCCTGCACATTTCGGAGGTCATGATGTGCTATGGATGAAATGTAATCAGATACTATCTCGCTAATGTTCATAATCACCAGACAGATAAGACATAATGCCATATCAAAGCTGTTTCGTTTTATTCATAGAGGCTTCGTTTGAAACACGTTCACAATATTAACGCCATAAAACTCACTCCGCTTTGTGCTCGACGGATTCTCATTCGATAAAATTCATCCCCGCAAGATTCTTCAGGGGATGCAACAGGGAAAATAAATTCTACTCCAAAATTGCTAGCGTTGTTCACCCTGGTTGACAGTGTTTAGGTCTTTATTTCAGGAGGTTCGGTGCCCTGGTGCCCTTGGCATTTACATCTCGACCCTGGTTGACAGACAGTCTGGGATTATTTTATTGGTTCTCTCTTTCTCTCTCTCTCTCTCTCTCTCTCTCTCTCTCTCTCTCTCTCTCTCTCTCTCTCTCTCTCTCTCTCTCTCTCTCTCTCTCTCTCTCTCTCTCGCTCCCTCTCTCTCTCTTTCTCTTTCTGCTGTGCTGGTTTAAATTTGGAGAGAACAAATTATGATTAATTATTGCCTTCTCACTTCAGTAAAGCAGCGCCCCGAACTTTGCAGCAGTGGACAGAAATAGGAGCAACCGAGCAAAAAAACGTACGAATGTACAGGATAGAAAGTTTGAAAAAACATCCCTTTATGGTAAATAATCATCATCCAAATTTAACAGCAGTTGTTCTACATAAAAGATTCAAAAGATATCTTCGAGAATTTCCCATAATATTGTATGTGCATTTCTGTCTTTTCCAGAAAATGAGGATTGAAAGTTTGGAGAGTTGTGTAAAATTAGAGCCAAAACGCATACAATATTACATCATAAAACATTTCTCGAGAAGTTCTGAACGGATTGGAATGACATTTATACACATTAAAATTAGCAATGAGAGAACCACTTTCATGACAAAACCTCAAAATCGGCAAAAATGTGGCACACAACGATACGGGCAATACCCCTCGATATGTTATACTATATTCGCACCTTAACTTCATTGTATGTGGGGGAGAATCATTCCGTATGTTTAAGACAGAATTAGAGGAACAATCACGATAGACTGTGCACAATAATGCAAGTGCAAGAATCATCAGATCGTTTTTAAATTCAAATAATTATTTATCATAAGTTACAATGCCATTAGTCGATCGCTATTTTTTTTCCAAATCTCAACAATAAATCCTAACTTCATTTTTTTTTTCACTTTAGTGAGTTATCATACTCGAGATAGACCTATTGTGAATTTCAACAGATTCTTGAAGGTAAAAGGTAGATCTGTGTAATACTTCTTGTTTGATTCCAACACTGGGGTTTTTACCACATTCTGAATGGAGCGCTAGTCTGGAATGCCAGAAATGGCACACCTGTTAGGATCTTAGTGGTGAACTTTACTTCTGTCCTTGTCTGCCTCAGGTGAAATTCTCGCGATCTGATGCTTACAATACGTGTGAGGTTAATACCATTGTAGTGACACACGCGGCATTTGAACACAATGGAAAGTGAAGGTTGTGCTATACTGAGATGTTTCACATTTCGCTCGGGCAATTCTTTCATCTTACCGTATTGTTTTAATAATGAACTGCTGATCAGAAATCCGCTGCGGTTATCATAAAGAAAGTGTTGGGAATTGCTTCAACTTGAAACTATATTGAGTATTTGCTCGTGTTGTCTACCTGCTTGACAGTCACTAGGCCTCTTCATCTGTCCATCTGTTTGGGAGAACTTGGAGTTGGAGAACATTCTTCTGTGAACTTGGAAAAAAATGAGATTAACTCTTGATTTCTATTGCTCTATATTCCTCCCACCTTCTTTTCATCTCTATATCCTTCTCACTCATAGCATCTATCTATCTATGTCTTTCTTCACAGTGTATCTGCCTATCTCCTCCTCACTAATAGTGTCTATTTATGTACTTCTCACTCAGAGTGTCTGTCTGTTTGTCTGCCAGGTGTCTCCTCTGTTGTCTGTCAGTCTGACTGTCTGTGCTTGTCTGTCTCTCTGTCAGTCTCTCTGTCAGTCTCTCTGTCTCTCTGTCAGTCTCTCTGTCTCTCTGTCAGTCTCTCTATCAGTCTCTCTGTCTCTCTGTCTCTCTGTCAGTCTCTCTGTCTCTCTGTCAGTCTCTCTGTCAGTCTCTATGTCTCTCTGTCAGTCTCTCTGTCTCTCTGTCAGTCTCTCTGTCAGTCTCTCTGTCTCTCTGTCAGTCTCTCTATCAGTCTCTCTGTCTCTCTGTCTCTCTGTCAGTCTCTCTGTCTCTCTGTCAGTCTCTCTGTCAGTCTCTATGTCTCTCTGTCAGTCTCTCTGTCTCTCTGTCAGTCTCTCTGTCAGTCTCTCTGACTCTCTGTCAGTCTCTCTGTCAGTCTCTATGTCTCTCTGTCAGTCTCTCTGTCTCTCTGTCAGTCTCTCTGTCAGTCTCTCTGACTCTCTGTCAGTCTCTCTGTCTCTCTGTCAGTCTCTCTGTCAGTCTCTCTGTCAGTCTCTCTGACTCTCTGTCAGTCTCTCTGTCTCTCTGTCAGTCTCTCTGTCAGCCTCTATGTCTCTCTGTCAGTCTCTCTGTCTCTCTGTCAGTCTCTCTGTCAGTCTCTCTGTCAGTCTCTCTGTCAGTCTCTCTGTCAGTCTCTCTGTCTCTCTGTCAGTCTCTCTGTCAGTCTCTCTGTCAGTCTCTCTGTCAGTCTGTCTCTCTCGGTCTGTCTGTTTGTCTGTCTGCCTAACTGTATCTGTCTAACTGTTTGCCTATCCTATCATCCATCTATCATCAGTCTATCTATCCACCCTCTGTCTATCAATCATCTGTCTATCTATTAATAAGCCAGACAGTCAATCTATCAGTCATTCTATCTGTCTATCAGTCAGTCTACCAGCCAATTAGTCAGTCAGCCTGTTATATGTCTGTCTACCATCTGTCTGTCTGCCATTTGTCTCTCTGCTATAATTATGTCTGTCGTAGCTGTCTGTCTGTCGTCCGTCCGCCCGTCCATTCATCTATCTATCTACATCCCACTCATAGTATATATCCATCTATCAATCCATCTATCCATCTGTTCATCCATCTATCCATCCATTCACCCATCCATCTATCTCTCACTCATACTATTTCTCACTCACACTATCTTTCTCTCACTCCCAATACCTAACTAACCATCTAACCATGTAACTATCTCATTCTCTCTCTCTCTTTCTCTCTCTCTCTTTCTCTCTCTCTCTTTCTCTCTCTCTCTCTCTCTCTCTCTCTCTCTCTCTTTCTCTCTCCCTCCCTCCCCCCTCTCCCTCTCTCACGCCATTTTATATCGGACGCTTAAAAGAGCTTACTCACTATTCACTCCCACATTTTTTTCTCTAGTTATGATCGATGGCCGTTGAATTCTGCATTAACACGTTCAATCCATTTAACCTTCAAGCTCTAATGAACCCGGGCGTAACATCTAACAAACCCATTATGCATCTACATGTACAGTTATGAAGCACAGTAAGGTTTGTGCATTGCAGAGTAACAGAGCAAATTAAAAGAAGTATTAATAAAAATAGTCACTGAGACTCCGGTTATTTCTCTATACTGTATTCCATCAACCTCCAGCATTAAAGTCTCTCGTTCTTCTATCTGGGTCCTAGTAATCCATTCTGTTTATCTCAGTTAAAATCACATCTTTCTCTGATTTCCTTAACTTGGCGAATGCGTTCATGACTAAGAAAACGGGTTAGTCAACTCAACAGATAAATATCGATTGTTCGTCAGCTGATGTCGTGCACGTACGTGTGTGGGTGTGTGAGCATGTGGTTGATGGAGGGAGGGAGAGAGACTGGAAGCGAGAGTGAGAGAAAGAGAGAAACAGAGAAAGTCGGGGGGAGAGACAGAGGGGAGAGAGAAAGGGGAGAGAGAGAGAGAGCTTATCTTGTGGAGATAAATAATAATATAAGATATAGACTCTAGATGAATCTGAGAAGATTACAGAAGAAAACACTCTGGGAGGGACCAGTTTCGAAAGAAAACAGAACAAAAGTAAGTGATGGGATTAAAACAAAACAAAAAAAAGGAGGGAGTGGGCAGTTTGAACATTTATCTAGTACAAGTCACTGCGTAGTTGTTAATGCGAAGATAACTTGTGGGTGACAGAAAAAAAATAAAATGTGCAATTTTCAATCAAATAAGACACAATAGAAATGAACATTCGTGATTGCTGAAAAATACGTAATAAAACTGGCAGATGTGTAGGCAGGCTACTACCCGAATGATTGAGAACCTCCACAAGGAGAAGACCACTGTAAAGAAGGACATAGCTCACAATCTTGTATCAGATATGCTAGTGATTCAGCGCAGTATTCAGATAAAATTATCACAATGGGGAGTTGACTGCGCAGATAACTGTATAATTATTATACCACGCTGTGAATCACTGCATTACACAAACACTGTTACATACAGACAAACAGACAGACATACAGATAGTAGGAGGGACGGATGGACGGACAGACAGAGGAATGGACGAAGGGACGGACGGACGAATGTGTTGACGGAGGAAGGGACAGACGAATGGACAGATAGACAGGGCAGGTGATGCCACGGGAAAATAGATCAGATGGTAAATTCCCCAAGTGATGAAATCGCTTTTCAGGTGCCATCGCCCACTCCACCACTCCTGTTATTCCGAATTAAACCTTTTGTTTTTATCACGACCACTCATCAATCTTATATTTCATTGCTGTTGAATTGGGATCTTTTAACAGGTAATTTGAAGACATTCTGACATGGTTGGCCAAGTTCAGTGTCCTCTTTAGATGTACCGACGTCTCGAAAACTAATTAAATCCGGGCCATGTCCATCCAGCTTTTCACAGTTTTTACATTAATTATGATCACCACTAATTCAGATAATGACAATTTCGAAGTCTAATTCCTCTCATCTAGAAGGATAGTTGTAGGTCAGTTTCTGTCTTGTACCCATTCAATGTTGTTTTTTCTTCTTTTTTTTTTAATGTAGATCTAATCAGTTGTACTAACTGCACGACAATCACACTGAAAGATTTATATTTACAAAAAGAACACTAAATCAACCGAATTTTTTTCTCCAAAACTTCTAAAACATGCAAAATTGAATGAAAATAGCAAACCAGATGCAAACATAAATACAGATTACGAAAAATGTGTTTATTCACAAATTAAAACGTGTTTAGAAACAGTGCAATGTACACCAGGTTATGCTTTATGGAAGGAGGGGCGTCCCAGATTTTAGGTAACCCAGAGACAGTGGCAACAATGGAAATGGAAACTGTCAGCTGATGGTTATCATACTATGTATCAAAATAATAGTAATGATTAAAAAGATAGTGCTAAGCTTTACAGGTGCCTTTCTCTCGACTTGCCCAAGGTTTTATACATGATTGTGAAAATTTGAAACGATGCAGAAATATTTTTTTAAGTTTGTTCTGCATCGGTGGGTGGTCACCTTGAATCCAGAGTTGAAACTATTGTTTTTAAAAATATTTTAAACGGGTACCTCTTCTAAAAAATGATGAGCATAAACAGCTTTTGTAGGGCTAGAAGAAAGGAGTGGTCATAGTATTACCCCTGATTTTACATTTCTTAACAGTCTAGTACCATCTGTATAATCATGACACCATTATCACCCCATGTCTAAAATATGACAAAGGTTTGACACTTACAAATGCACAGTTACACACACCCTCACATACTCACCCGTCGTCAAACAATCACACGCCCACTCTTACATACACTCTCTCATGCACACGCGCTCAAACACACTCACGATCGCGCATTCACACACGCGCTCACACACACACACACACATTGTTATTATTATTGTTTTCATGTTCTTGTTTTTAAAGTTTGTGAGGCCTTGCCTCTTTGGTGCGCTCTCTTGCTTTTGCTCCATGTTTTATAAAACACATATACTCTCATACACAGGCACGAAAAGGTTCACAGCAAAGCCTCCGGAAATTTAGCCTCTGAGTGTGGCTTAAATGCTGTCGTTGTTGTTTTGATTTAAACCCCACACTGCACAACTTTCTCGGAATTCCACAAACATTGCAGTTTACTGGACCTCAAAGGCAGCATAGTACACCCGTAGAATTCTCGACAGTAATCACCGGCTACACGCAATCAAGCCTGTTGACAGCTGAAGATAGAACCATCTTGTGTAGAGCGGATCTTGCCTTTCTGGTGTAGGGCTTCATAACTGTGAGAGAAGGGATAGATTTCGGGGATAGGGGGGTGTAGAAAATACCCTGTAATAGTTAAATAATGCACTCCACACGTGTTATGAAATTAAGAAGTTGATTTATTTTTCCTATTTCAGATTGTATTTAATAATTTCTACTCAG
Source organism: Onchidella celtica (assembly GCA_963931925.1). Classification (NCBI taxonomy): domain Eukaryota; kingdom Metazoa; phylum Mollusca; class Gastropoda; order Systellommatophora; family Onchidiidae; genus Onchidella; species Onchidella celtica. Next base: position 68,285,324 of record OZ007569.1, read on the forward strand.
GTTCAGTTCAAGTTTCGTTTCTTAACTCCCGGCTGCCGCGTCACTGGAGCTGAGTATAATGGAATCGAGCCTGCCAAATGATATTTTATCAGTTCTGAGATCTCCGTTAAACAGTTTTTTTCAAAAATTTATCTCATAAAATTGCGCCAGGGAAATAGAGCCATTAGATATAAATGTAGGGGGGAGTGGGTGTTAATTGGTTTAGAGCCACTTTGCTAGTAGCTAGTAGTTAGATTAGACCGGTGGGGGAAGGTGTATTAGAGGCTGACCCGTGGCACATTTCGGTGAGCTTGACCTATCTCCTGGATGACATGGTGTGGACCGCTTCCCGAAATAAATCTATGGCTTTGCCTCGAGGTGATTGACACGGAACCACCAAAAGTAGGACCACACTGATTTGGCACTCCTTGTTAATTAGTGACAACAACAGCTGGATTTAGAAGAAGTCGGAATTTTTCTTTCAGAATCCCGAAGAAAGATTAATGAACTGTATAGGCCATTGTTTGTTGTTTGGAATATTAAGTGACTGGTAGTTACGCGAGAGGCACTGCGGATTTTAAATTTAAGCTAAACGAGTTTTTGTTTTGTTTTTTAGCCCCGAGATGGAGCTGGAGAACAAATGTTTCGTGAATAGATATAATTTTTCCATTCATGATTATAATCTCAGCAACATGATATTATCTGACATTAGATAAAGTAGAAATATCATGTTGTCAGTCGGACAGAGAGACAGATACCTAAACTCGAAATAAGAAAATGTAATGTTTCAATAAAGAGAGGAGGGCGATGTTACAGGGAAGAAAGTAATTCATGCTAGTCTGTGCATTCATTATTATACCCAAGAACAAAACAACAGACATACCAGCCTTTAACTGTAAAGTTTGTCATGGGAGTGGAAACCTGGGGAAATTACTAAGTTGCTGCAGCTGCTGCTGTCCATTTCCAGGCCTTTGTATGGTAATGATCGAACTGAAATGCTATGTAAAACTCGTAATGGTGTCACCTAATACTAAAGACAATGTTTATATCTATTCCCTTATAAATTCCCACTTGAAAAGGCATTAAGCATCTATATGGGATACGAGTATTCTACGTAATCAATTATGGAATGGAAATCCAATTTTTTTTATGGAACAGGAGTGTTTTTCTCTTTGACTTTCTTTATTTCAAAAAAAGCTTGGGCCTTTAAGATTTTCATCTGATGTTTGGTAGTGAAGTTAGACGTTAGGTGTATATTTCTCAGACTTTAAATTGGAATACTGCGCAGAGATAAAAACCTATTTTCATGTGGCATTTAGCCCGCGCAATCACCACACGATATGTGAAAAAAAAAATACCACTTCTTCCTCTGTCAGACTTTAGAATAATTCCAAAATCAAAAATGAAAACCAGGTATCCTTTGCCAGGTCAAGAATAGTACGTAATCATTAACGCAGAGGCCTGTTCAAGAGAGTTTATTCTGGATCTACAGTGGTATACAATCTGCAGTCGTTGACTTTGTAATCGGTCCCCATCCCACATGTTTTCATTGCCAGACATCAACACAAGTCAAGGAATACGGATTCAAGTAAAAACAGAGCCTTACGGTAAAGCAATTACCCAGCCAACAATACGAAGATTTGGAACCAGCAGCCTTGGTAAGCCAAACACAGCAAGGCTATATCTGTAATCTGCAAGTTCATTTGTTTTCCAGTATGTGAAGTTTTTTAGTTTGTTTTGGTTGAAGTGGAAACATTTGGAACAGGGTCTAATCGCAAATGGGCGTATTTTTTGTTATTGTGTTTTTATTTTTATATGTGTGTAGGCCTGAGAACATGCCCTGGCAACTTATTTTGCGTTTCGTAAAGGTTTTGTGACGGTGAGCAGTGTGAGGTTAGAAAGCCATAGTTACTGTATAATCTGCAAGCTGTTACATATTGGGGGCTCGTCCGGGATTTGAACTCGGGACCTCTCGCAACCCAATCGAGAATCATACCCCTAGACAATATGTAACAGCTGAAGTTATTCTAGCACGTTATGGTAGGGGGGAGTTAGTTGATCTAACTACAACCCTTTAGAAAACGAAACTATTACAGCTGTAGAAAAAGTAAACACGAGATCCAACAATCGATTAAATACTAAAGTTTAATAACTGTATACTGAACAATAAAATACTAGGAAGGCACCAGAGAACACTTAACAACTAAATATCTTATGCCACACGAGGAAACGCAAAAGTGCCGGAAACTCACTTACTCACCCACCTTTACCACATGGGACTATATATATATAGATATTTCTATAGAAAGCTCCCGAAATTAATCTAACCTTCGCCCTCGCCCGAAACACACAAACTAACCAATCACGTATCAATAGTCACCAGGTTACATCACCCAAGGCCAAATCTGGCGTAAACATCTATATCTACGATATTATGGAATGTTCAGGAACATACTAATAATATTATTTACAAAAAGGGACACATCACCCAACAACAACCGAGCGAGGAAAAAAACTACTCACAAGAAAGGGAAAGTCAGGTCACTAAGTGCACGCTAGGCCAATGTCAACAATAAAAGGAAAAAAGAAGTGAACACATGCTCAGTCGCCAGTATGACAAGCAAAACGGGGGAGAGGAAGGGGTAGCTTGCAGATGTTACAGTTACACAAATAGCAAACTTTCTCGTGGGAATAATACAGATAGGGTTATTATTTATTGTTGTTGTCGTTGTTGTTGTTGGTGATGATGATAATGTTGTTATCACATTCCAGACAACAACAATGCTTCACATACTGTCTCTTATGACGAAGATATATGCAAGAGAAAACCATACAGCACAAACTAGCCATGATTTGTAACCTGTCTAATATGTCAGCTGTTTCCTGGGCACCGCCCTCTCTAATTATTTTCCTATTCTGTTTCCTGCATTACTGACATTATTGATCAGTAGCTGTCATCGATAGCGATTTGAGAAGCCTGTGAAATAAAATCTAAATGACGACGAGCAAGAAAAAGGTCTTCGCTCATACTTTTATTCATTCTAAAGATATGAAACTTGCACATAATACTTAGAACGATTGTTGAGAAATAGAATACGTGGAAAACTATTACTTACAAAAACTTACTGTATTTAAATTACTATATGTTCAAATTTATTGTCTCCTTTATCAACGAATTTGTGACGAAGATCCAGAGTAGCTTCAATACTATGATTATATCGGGGGCACAAGATCCGTGTTGTCAGCTTCAGCCAATACTGTTCTGTATAACTTCAATGTCCTGTTTAATTTTATTTATAATATATTATATTGTTGGCTTTCTGCAAGACATTTGGTCCTTACGTGAGCAGGGCGTGGCCTGATCCCCAGAGAAAAAAATTGCATGCAAAGCCACCATTTTGGTTTTCAAAATTGGATAACCCACTGGAATTGGCTGTGATTAAGGACACGCAAGCTGAAGTGGTATGGTCATGTCACGAGGTCATCAGGCCTTGCCAAAACAATCCTGCAGGGCCTAGTACAAGGAGGAAGGCGGAGAGGTCGGCAAAGAAAGAGATGGAAAAACAACATCACAGAGTGGACGGGCCTGGAGTTGAGGGACGCGTTGAGGAGGGCGAAATGCCGCGATGAATGGAGAGGACTGGTTGTCAGAGCCACAGAGGTGCCCCTACGGACGGGAGTCTAAGGGATCAAGGACAAGGAAAGGAAGGACTAGGGTAGATGTTAAGCTTATGTATAAATTAGGGTTAGTTACAAGATGAACCTAATCTTCTAAAAATAGTTCACAATAGACAGTTACACATCGTCTAAATGTCAGACCAGGGCGGACAAGCAGCACTGGCCAGTTGTAAATCTATTGCTATTACTATAGCTTCAAACAGTTTTCTGATATCAGAATCACGAAAGAAAAATCCCCCTTTTCATTAGAACTACAAATTGAATGTAGGCCTGCTTTTAAGTGATGGATTTTTTATTTTTTTTTATACATGATAACCGCTGACTAAAGAACGGACATCCTCGTAGTTTCGTATAAAAGTAGCTTTAATCATGCTGGGATCAGTCGGACTTGTAAATAACATCGGTGCCTTTTTTACTGAGAAAACAGCCTCATTTTAGAATCATCGTGTCATTTCAAAGTACCACTTTGTGCTATCCGCGACAATTTATTAATTATGCTATTATTTGACTTCCTCTGTCTTGCTAATATTTAACGTTGAGCCCAGTTACAGTCTCAGCGGTTACTGTGATGTTCTGTTTTTGATGTGGATACGTTTTCTTTCCAGCACGTCATCGACGCAACATTCTGTGTTCAAATAAATCTAGTCTAAACCGTGAGAAAAACACTGGCCTATCGGTCTTACTGGGTGAGAATTCTTACGTTTACGCTCCCAATTGCATGAGTACATGGATACAGTTGACGGGCGGGATGAATAGCATGCAAAAGTTGCTGTATTAAATGGACTACTCACTGAATTCACATGGTACATTTTTAATCTTCTGAACTCCTGCCGAAAATCAGTGAAAGCGGTTAGCATCATCAGCTTCAAAGTGTATATTTGGAGTCCTTGGTAACTCTGATACGAGGTCTTCAAGGTTTTTTGTTCAACAGTTTTCCAGCTGCCAGGAAAGTGGTTTGTTGGAATGTGCGATGATTACAGTAAGATGACAACCAACTTTTGCTGGCTCACTGGAAAGAAATGAAGAATTGGAGTCCGTCAGGGTACGGTGCCCTTCTCTTATTCGAAGTGAGTTCTGGCACATTAACACCTCAGCCAGCACATAACTTTGCACGTTATTGTACCTTATTGAAATCACAGTACTGGCCTGGTCACGGTGACATTATTAATTTGGATGAGAGTCTGTGGCAATGCACTGTGTCCGTGAAAAACGTGTTGTTTTTATTCTCAAGAATCTGACATTTAATGTAATCGATGATTGGAAATAATTCAGGGAAGAAAAATGTGTTGCTTTTCCAGTTTGCTTTAATCAAGATTTGTTCCTAAACCATTGTAAATCCAGGACTTTGAGGTTTATTGAAATGATATATCGTAGGCCTAAAATCTCAACTGTCCTGGGATAATAATGTGGGATGATTCACAAACAGTTGACACCGGGACGTTTGCTTTGCTTTGGGGTGATGCGTAAAGACAACTTTAATGTAGCAAGCTGTCTGTGAAGTTTCAAAGCAAAACCAATGAGGAAAAATGTTGACGTGCCAGACAGTAAAACATGATAGATTGGAAAAGCCTTGGAAAGGCTCACGAAAAGCTATGGAAGGTGATAACTTTTGCATGTTTCTCCAGACATCAATAATAATGCTAGGGTCACCAAGGACTTAACACCTTTGAACTACGACAGCACAGGAAATTGCTTTCTGTTTTACGCACTTGCGTTTTTGGGGAGGTTAAGCTTTTGCTACTCACTCCATATATTAGAAACATACAAAAAAACACACAATAGAGAAAAACGTACAACAAAAAGTTAAGAACAGGGATTACAGAGAGATAGAGGTGTAAATGAAAAGAGAAAGAAAAGAGAGAAAAGAGTGAGAGAGAAGAGAATGCGAGAGAAGAAATTAAGTGTATGTGGAAGAGAAATAGTGTTTGTATGTGTATATATGTGTATGTGAGAGAGAGAAGGTGAACGATAAAGAGAGAGGATGTGAGTGTGTGTTGGCGTGTATTTGTGTGCGTGTAAGAGAGAGAGAAAGAGTGAGAGAGAGGTCGAGAAAGAGAGACTGTATATATATAGAGAGAGAGAGGCGATAGAGAGAGAGAACGAGAGAGAGAGACACACACACACGCACACACACTGAAGGAGAGAGAGAGAAAGAGTGGACTTTTATTTCCCCTAGTGAAAGAACAATCTGGAATCGATCTTCGCACGTAACAAATGCGGGGAAAATGAACAGGTACGCTCTTACCTCATCCGGTCGTCCACCTGCATTAAAGTATGTTAAGTCTAGCCCACGCACTTTTAAATCCGGACAAGTCAATTGTTTGGAGAAATGCAAGACAAATAACTGTTTGTGTTTGTTAGTGTTGGGGCGCAGCTGTGTGTAAACATGTCAGTTGTGTGACAAATCAAAGAGGCAAGGAGAGAGACAACTGCGGCCATTCAGTAGACATGTAGACTCTTCAGTGGCGTTGCAGCTTACTTTAATTTGAATAAATGGCAAATGAGGGAAATACAAATCGCACGAAACAGAGTCGTAGATAATTTATTATAAGCATATTATTATGTGTTAAAGATTAGTGCCCCTGTGAGTTTGTCTATACCTGTTTATCAGTCTTTTTACTTATTTATCTCTCTGTCTATCTGTATGTCTGTCTGTCTATCTATCTATCTATCTATCTATCTATCTATCTATCTATCTATCTATCTATCTATCTATATATCTATCTATCTATCTATCTATCTATTTATCTCATGTGTTAGAATGTATATAATATGCTCATAATTATGAGTGGTTTCTCTCTCTCCCCTCTCTCTCTCTCTCTCTGTCTCTCTCTCTCTCTCTCCCCTCTCTCTCTCTCTCTCTCTCTCTCTTACTCTTCTTCTGTCGGTCTGTCTCTCTTACTCTCTCTCTGTCCCTGTCTCTCTCCTCCTTGCCCTATTTTTCTGCCGATCTGTTTGTCTCTCTCTCTCTCTCTCTCTCTCCCTCTCTCTCTTTCTCTGCCTGTCTGTCTGTCTCTTTTCTCTGTCTCTCCCTCTTTTTCTACATGCCTGTCTCTCTTTGCCTCTCACTGTTTCTCTGTCTGTCCGTCTGTCAGTCTGTCTGTCTGCCTGTCTTGCTTCCCCCTCTGTCCTTATCTCTCTGCTCTTTCTGTCTGTCTGCCGAACTGTTTCTCTCCCTCTCTCCCTCTCTCTCTCTCTCTCTCTCTCTCTTTCTTTCTCTCTCTCTCTCTCTCTCTCTCTCTCTCTCTCTCTCTCTCCTCCCGTATATGGGTATGTGGGATGTGCATTTTATGTGTGAGTGCCATCACATTCTTAGTTATTTTTTGTACTAACCTAAAACAAAATACAGTGATCTGCGGGCACCTTCATTACCCGCAAGTGGAGGCTGTTTTTGTTGCAGTATACTCTCTTCGAGGGGCTTGTGGTACACTTCGATGCAGAGCAATGTTGTGCAATGAGAGCAAGAAGTATTTCTGGACAGCGTGCACATGTCATAACCAGAAAAATCGAACCGTTCGCTATTTGTATACTCCTTTAATTTGTACTTGAATTTGTATATTTATATTTCTTTAATCCCATTTGGGAAATTTGCCTTCTGTCATTGCAGCCCGGTTACAACTGGAGCAGACACGTCGTCGTCACGGTCTTTGTTAATTTTTGTTGTTGTTGTTGTTGTTTTCGGGTGGGAGTGGAGAGGTAGGGATAAATTTTATTTTATTTGCCCAGTCAGCGGCCTGTTATACGATCTACGGTGATGCTATTGCCATTGTTTACTGCAGTAACGGAGCGTCGAAACAGAAATTAATAGAAGGATGGAAACGCTGAACCTGTTTTACATAACAGGCCATCTCTAAAGTAAGTACATGCTCAGAAGAGCACAAGTGTGGTTTCGTAGGAACGGAGGAAAGGTGTACATTAGGGGGGGAGTAGAGGGGGCGGGGTTTCTGAAGAATAAGTTTGCTTTTGAATTATGATCATGAATTCCAAGTTGTTGTTGTTGTTGCTGTTTTCAGGAAATTAAGTTCTTAGATTATTTTAAAATAATATTTGTAATGAAACGTTAAATGGTCATCGCAAAATGTCAGTGTAAGTTCTAGAACATCAGGGCTATTCACAATTTCGTAACTATGCTCGTTCAATGGAAAAGAGGTGTTGAGTCCAAATGCTTGAGAAGAGTAGCCCGTATGGGGGAGAACTGGGCTGGGGATGGGTTAGGTGCAAAAATTGCCAACATCGCTCCTATGATACGCCCATGAGACAGTTTCCAAAGACGCATGGAGTTTTTCCTCTGCCGGTAGAGCATCCAACTGCCAAGGTGTCTTTAACGTGCGCAACGTGCACACGGGCCCTATGAGATTTCATACTTCATGGTGATATTCATAACTCAAGCGAATATTCTGCATTTCTGTTGGGCTGTTTCGATGAGGTTATTGTAAACATGTCAGTGTGAGAATTTCCCGTTCAAACTGCGATTTGGGAAGAGAATAACACAATTTTGTGCAACAATGCAGGTAAATGCCGGCGTTTTAGTGCATAATATCCAGTATACTGGCATCATGTTAAGTCAAGAATTGGCAAAAAGAAAAAGTTGTATGAAGCAAAGCCTCGCGTAAGAAATCATACCCAAACCATACATCATGTTAAGTACAAGCGAGTACTAGTCGATTCTGATCGGCCAACTAGTTGGATGGTGACGTCACGACATCGACTTTCGATGAGACCTCGCACACTTATAGCCAATTAGTTGGATCTCATATTGTAACAGAGCGACCATCAATGGGTTTTTAATTAGGTCGTTTTTATATTGTTGTTGTTGTTGTTGTTATTGTTACTATTGGTCCCAACCATTTTCGATTTTCAGATTTGTTGTTTAGGCCAACTACCATTTTCGCCTTTCGAATAATTATGTTGCTTACCACCATTTTAGCCTTTCAGCTTTGTTGTTTACTGCAATTTTCGCCTTTCGGATTTGCTATTTACTATCCTTTTCGCCTTTCAGATTTGTTGTTTGCAACTATTTTCGTCTTTCATATTTGTTGTTTACTACCATTTTCGACTTTCACATTTGTCGTTTACTACATTTTTGCTTTTCAAACATGCAAATCATTATTAATCATTAGTACTGTAGGTATTTTTATAGTACGTTCCGGGTACGTTTCATTAGTGCAGCTGGTGGCACTAATTAATGTTGGAGTCATGATATCGATTTTTGAATGACTCAGACATATTTATCATCCCTGTCGCGTGCCTTCAGGTGCACTTGTATTGGATCCATGGAGTGTCTGAAGTTTTCAGCTTAGGCACGGGCGTCTAATTGGCACGTCTTCAAATTTGAAATATTTTCTGGCGTAACTGAAAATGTGTTGATCTTGAATATAATCTAGACGTCGTAATGCCAGTGGAATCTGCAGAATGCACGATAAGTATCTACAATTATATACGATTATTCTCTTTTAAGTGAATATCTCCTCTGCTTCCATTAAGTGGATCTTCAAGTACGGTCTGGACAGCTCGTGCTGAGACCTGGCATCCTGTGCTCGCGGTCACCTCTAATTGGCTGATTCACCGTCTGATCAGATACGCTGAGATAAAAGATGAAGGAGAAGGTTTGAGGGGCTGAGGTGGTGGTTCCGTGCGACAAAATAAAACTAATTGGCCATTTGATAGGGCAAACAAGGATAGAATATTGTCTGTTCGTTTTCTATTTCGTTGTTGGTGCAGGTGTAGTCTGTCTCTTGGCATTGATGTAATGTTGTCAGATTCGATTGTGTTTATCTACATTTTTGTTGTAGTCAGTGTCTGAGTAGTCTAACATCAGAAAATTGAAAGTGAGGAGGTTCTGGTTTGTGGTTTTTGTAAGTTGGGGCGGGGGGGGGCGGCCGGGGGGGGGGGGGTGCTCCCTTATGACTTGACTTTTCAAAGTTAATGTCTTTCATAATAAGTCACAAGGATAATTTTTCTGTAATATTTTCATATGTTCTGCAGATTAACCCTCTTGCTGCTACAGGGCCATCATTTGTTGCGGAAGACTACCGCACAGCCGATATATCGGCCCTACTGTTTCATGCTAAAACTGCCGCAAGGTGGATATACAGGCCGCCATTGTTCCAGCATATTTTGCTCTCCTAATTTTATTACTCCTTGCTGTTTTTCTACCCTATAATCCATTATTCTAGTAGTCTAGAGGAAGGAAGGCCGTTCGGGCTTGGCAGCGAATGGGTTAAAGAATGCCTCAGTAACATATACATACATTCTCACTACAATCCATAAAAATGTAGATATTCAGGAGGCACCTGATACCTTTATGACTACTTATGAACTTCAGTGCATTTTGGTTCAGAAGTTACGTAACAAGTTAAAATCTTTATTTCTTCTGTTTTGAGTAGTATGCTGTTTTGCTAGACTGTTCGTAAGGCATGCCTTATTCACTCTCAAGGAGAGTGGATAAGCCATGCCTTACTAACTAACTAATTATTTTAAATAATACTACAAAAAACAAGCGACTCTGTTTCCTTCAAAATGCCTCTTGCATGAATAATTAAACGTCAAACACGTTTTTCTCCCAAAATCCCAGAATTTGCCTCCAGATCAAGAATCACTGACAGAGTGCTTAAAGCGTCCATACCCCGTTCCTATAATTAAACAAAATAAATGTTAGTTAGTAAGGCATGCCTTATTCACTCTCAAGATTAGTAAGAACAGTCTATGCACTGACAAGGTCAAACAAAGTAGACACGACAGATGGACACAGCAAAGATATTTGAACTTGAAAATAAGAAAATTATCAAAAACCTATTGTACTAACTGAAACGACCCGATTATTACCCAACTAATAATTACTAATTGCCAACATTCAACATTCAAAGGAGATGTGAACAATTTACAACGAAAAATGGAATTCCTTTGCTGCAAATAGACTCCATACACTGTGTCTGTATCAAATGTAATTAAGTTTCCAAAGTGCTCATAAATGCCATTGTTACCTTGGTCGGCCTCTGTGGATATGTTAATAATCCTTCAAATTTGAACGCATTAATTTAATGCCAGACATTAGTCTCTGTCTGGTTTCCAATCTCATTAAACCTGAAGGCATGACTTGGCTTCCACACGCGTTTCCCCTAATTGGTATGTCTGTTGTCATGTCGTCTTCCAGCAGTTATCTTCCTGTTTGATATTATCTGTTTGACTCAATAATAAAATGTTACTCTACAGAGGCTTCTTCAAAGCATTCTGGTTGATGATGGAAGATTCATTTTTATATTCCTACCAGTAATTAATATAGCAAGAGCACTGCCATGTAGTTGCCAAGAAAAGATGTGAACATTATAATGGGAGACGCCAATGCCAAGATAGGACAGGACAATACAGGGTATGAGGACATTATGGGGTGCAATGGTTTGGGACAAATGAATGAGAATGGAGAGCGGTTTGCAAGTTTCTGCGCATTTAACAGCTATGTGATTGGAGGTTCAGTATTCCCACACAAGAGGATCCATAAGGCCACTTGGATTTCACCGGATGGACTAACTGAAAACCAGATTGACCACTTTTGCATCACACGACGATTCAGACGCTCACTGGAGGATGTCATAGTACAGAGAGGAGCTGATGTTGGATCTGACCATCACATGCTGCTGGCAAGACTCAAACTCCGCCTCAAGAAACAAGGCACCAGAGCAGGAACAAAGAGGAGAAAGTTTCAAGTGAGCCTTCTGGATGGAGACAAGAAGGAAGAGTTCCAGCTGACACTGAGGAATAGATTCAAACCCCTTGTTGACCTTGAAGAGACAGTAGATTTGGAGACTCACTGGGCTAAGGTAAAAGGAGTACTTACATCGACATGTCAGGATGTTCTTGGGGAAAAGAAAGTGGAACACAAGGAATGGATCAGCCAAAAATCACTGGACTTGATAAGGATAAGGAGAGACCTAAAAGAACAGGTAAATGCAAGTCGTACAAGAAGCTCAAGAGTTGGTAACCAGGAAGAGTACCGAGCATCAGCTAAAGAGGTCAAAAAATCAATTAAAAAAGACAAAGAGGAGTTCATAGGAATGTTAGCAGAGAAAGCAGAGAAGGCAGCAACAGGACACATGAGGATCCTCTACCAGACTACAAAGACTCTTGCTGGAAAATATGGAAAACCTGAAGTTCCTGTCAAGGATTACAACAGGAAGGCTATTTTTGGAAAGGAAGCTCAGGCAAAAAGATGGATAGAACATTTTAACAGCCTCTTGAACAGACCTCCACCAAGCAACCCACCCGACATTCTACCCGCAAGAAATGATTTACCGATCAGTTACGACCCTCCGACTAAAGCAGAGATTAATGATGCCATAAAGCAGTTAAATCGAGGCAAGGCAGCTGGACCAGACCAGATCCCACCAGAGGCACTGAAGGCAGATGCTGCTGGGGCTGCAGAGGGTCTGCACTCACTATTCTCGAGGATTTGGATCGGAGGCAAGTTTCCAAAGGACTGGAAGGAAGGACACCTCGTGAAGCTTCCAAAAAAAGGGGACCTCAGCAATTGTAGTAACTACAGAGGAATCACACTTCTCTCCATCCCAGGAAAGGTTTTCAATCGGATTATTCTCAAGCGAATACAGAATGCAACAGACCGAAAACTTCGTGAGGAGCAAGCTGGTTTCAGGAGTAATCGATCAACCACCGACCAGATCGCCACGCTGAGAATCATAGTAGAGCAGTCGCTAGAGTGGAACTCCCAACTGATAGTGAACTTCCTTGACTATGAGAAGGCCTTTGATAGCATCGATAGAGAAACACTGTGGAGAATATTGAGACATTATGGAATCCCAGAGAAGATGGTGAACCTTATCAAGAGCATGTACGAGGGGACAAGTTGCAGAGTCGTACACGATGGCGAGCTTACTGACAGCTTTGATATCAAGACTGGTGTTAGGCAGGGTTGTTTGCTGTCCCCATTTCTGTTTGTCCTGGTGATTGATTGGCTTATGAAAGAAACCACCAGTGGAGGAAGAAACGGCATACAATGGACCCCATGGACACAGCTGGACGATCTAGATTTTGCAGATGACTTGGCACTATTGTCGCACACACACGACCAGATGCAAGCAAAGACTACAGCTCTAAACAAAATTTCAGAATCTATTGGATTGAGGATACATCCTGCGAAGTCGAAGGTCCTAAAAATTGTTGCACCCCCAAGCGCACAAGTCAGAGTAGGAGATCAACCACTGGAAGATGTAGAGTCCTTCTGCTATCTTGGTAGTATCATTGACAATAAGGGAGGAACAGAGGCAGAAGTCAAAGCACGAATTGGAAAGGCACAGGCAGCTTTCACGTCCTTAAGCAGGATTTGGAGAACCAAGGATATATCTCTAAAAACAAAGCTGAGGATATTCAACTCGAACGTGAAGTCAGTCCTGTTGTATGGATGTGAGACTTGGAATGCGTCCCAGGCCTGCATAAAGAGAATCCAAGTTTTCATCAACAGATGTTTGAGGAAGCTACTTAAGATCAGATGGACAGACAAGGTCAGCAATGAAATTGTATGGAAAAGAACAAGACAGAGCCCAGTCAGAGAGGAAATTGGTAGGAGGCGATGGAGATGGATCGGCCACACTCTCAGGAGGCCAGGAAACAGCATCACGAAGAAGGTATTGGATTGGAATCCCCAGGGCAAGAAATCAAGAGGAAGGCCGCGTGGAACGTGGAGAAGAGCCAGAGAAAATGATGTGCAACGAAGCGGAAAGACTTGGAATAATGTAAAGAGACTGGCCCATGATAGAGAGGGATGGAAAGTGTTTGTTGGTGGCCTATACCCTGATCCAGGGTGAGAAAGGCAATGATGATGACTGCCATGTAGACAGCATGGGAATAAGATTAGAGGTGGGTCCATTACTGTACGAGTATCGTCAAGTTTATTTCAGTTAGTTTGTCGTTATGAAACACCAAATTATCACACGAAAGAGGGCAATGTGATGACGGCAAGGAGCAGAAACGGACATTGAGAAATGTTTGTCGTCAGGTTTCATCAGAAAGCCAAATGATATCAGGAGTAGCAGATTCTGTGGAAGGGTACTGACAGTTTGGGTAAGGCGTGCCAACATGGCCTTGGCCTGGCACTGACCGTGCAATAATTAGGACAGTGACGCTGGTGTGGTGGTGGTTGTGATTATGATGGCTCGCTGTTGGCAGCCAAGATGTAGCTGGAATAACTCCAGCAATAATTACAACCAGTCTGGATAGATCATAAAAATGTCGACTGTAAGTGTTTAGGGACAATTCTAATTCCAAGGAACAAAGTACTCTTGTCTATAACAACAGCAGGATCATTACTTCATTAATATTATTTTTGATGGTATTTTTACGATTAGTATAATGAATGTTTGTTACATCATTTATTTATTCCTGACATTCGCCGTCTCGGTCTCCATATGTTATTTTCTTACCTTTTGTATTTGTTATTAGAAATACTCGATGAAAGAGTACAAAAATGAAGATTTAGAATTTTCAACGTTCTGACGTTATAAATTATCTATTAACGATCAAAACTGTAACAGTTCTTGTCTTAATCCTAGCGTGCACTTGAATACATATTATTATGAATACTTGTTACCGTTTCTCAATGTCTGTATAATTTCTAACCTAAATTGTAACATGCAATAAAAACTGTAATATAAACATCTGATTTTGTTTGCATCTGCAACAATTTCCAGCCTCACTCTTGACATGTAATACATTTCATATCATCAGATATATAAATTATCTTGTCATGAGCTGCATTGTTTCTGGGCCTGAATCCTTCTTGGAAATGTGTTCATTGAAGGAAGGATCGTTTTGAAAAATACAAGAGAGCTAGGAAAAGAGAAGAATATCCAGGTGTCGCGACTGGTAATTCTGGTGATTACTTTCCAGTAACGCAAAGTAGAAAGGCAGATTCTCTTCCTTTGTGGTCCAGGCTTTCCCAAGATCAACTCTGGATTTTACAGCTAAGTCTCACCCAGAACCCAGTTCTCTACGACCTGATATCACACTCAGGTTAAGATGTCCTTTTGGAGAGCTCTTTTCCATTAGCGAGAGTACAGTAAGACAGACAGAAAAAAAAGATGAAGAGAATTTACAAGTACACGAGAACTACAAAGGAGTGTCGAGATTTAGTAGAACTGCAGAGAGAGTGACGACAGACAGGCAGACAAAGACAAAAACAGACGGATAGTTGAACAGACTAGACACACACACAGAAAAACAAACAAATAGGCAGATAGATAGACAGACAGACAGACAGACAGACAGACTGACAAATAGATAGATAGATAGATAGATAGATAGATAGATAGATAGATAGATAGATAGATAGATAGATAGATAGATAGATAGATAGATAGATAGATAGATAGATAGATAGATAGATAGATAGATAGATAGATAGATAGATAGATAGATAGATAGATAGATAGATAGATAGATAGATAGATAGATAGATAGATAGATAGATAGATAGATAGATAGATAGATAGATAGATAGATAGATAGATAGATAGATAGATAGATAGATAGATAGATAGATAGATAGATAGATAGATAGATAGATAGATAGATAGATAGATAGATAGATAGATAGATAGATAGATAGGCAGGCAGGCAGGCAGGCAGACAGACAGACAGACAGACAGACAGATAGATAGATAGATAGATAGATAGATAGATAGATAGATAGATAGATAGATAGATAGATAGATAGATAGATAGATAGATAGATAGATAGATAGATAGATAGATAGATAGATAGATAAGAGGGACACAGAGATAGAGGTGCAATCCTTGAATGATGGATGGACTTGTGGACAGGCGGTTAAGAGGGTCAGACAGACAAGTAAAACACCATTACCGACCCAAGAAAGCACAGAGGGAAGTCACAAGACAGACAAAATAAGAAAGCGGGAAAAAAAAGGATTGAACAGCTCAGAAAAAGAAAGAAATCCCAGATTGATCTGTCATTTGATAAAGAAGTGTGCGCATATTCGCCGAGACTTATCCTCGGTCCATGTTGTCACAAATCCCAGACTGGGAGATGTAATAAGTTATGACAGGACAACAATCACGAACGAACAAGTTTAACACTTAACAGAACAACCCATCAGACTCACACATTTATTAAACATAATTATACATATAATAGCGCAATTACATACATGATATTATTGAAATGACTTGCCGTACAACGGCCTTATTCTCACACACACTCTCCCTCGGATCCACAATCCGGTAGTTACTCCTAAAGGCACTTCGGCCTCAGCCTCTCCCCTCAGGGTCTTAATAGCACCTTAGTAATTCACTGGCACCGCAGTCTCTCCCTATCACCGCCTATTGTCATACAACTTATCAGTTCACTTGCCCATCAACATGGCAATACTATGGTATCTCATTCACTCTCATATCTACGTCCCTGTCCGTGGCCTGACTGCCACGACTTTAGGTGCCTCTACTGTCCTACACCGACAGTCTCACTTCGGGCCTATGTATGGCCTCCGGCCCTATGCTGGCCTATCACTTGTGTTCCTCGAGGTGGCTCTTCGGCCCCGTCCCCGACACCTACAAGAATAACATTACATTGGTATAACACCCTTCCATTCTATTCACTCCACCTCTCTTTACAACTCATGAAGCGTACACATAATAGTTCACCTTTCACTCACCACACATCTTACGGTAACACATCTCCATCGGAGTATACAATACTCACTCGTGCTACAAATCCATGAACTCACTTTCATCTATCGCTCATGGCGCACATTGCTATATCCAATATCAAGGACTTCCACATTCCTCACATATACTTATTCGCATCATGGTAATAGACGAATATAATATAATACATCAATCATAATAATCAATCAACGTTCTACATACCAGTCATTACTGGAAAGACTCTCTCGTTAGTCTTCTCGACTGCTCCCTGTATGTCCGCCCGATGGGCTCTTATTCACAGGTCCGCTTCGTAGGACCTTCTAACTTGCAGTGCTAGTACTAAAGCGCATTCGTCTCATTCAGACCCCCCACTCATGACATGCACGACTTCTCACTTGTCTCCGTGCGTTAATTTTACTCTCCCCCCCTCCGTAATTATTAACTATCGCTCACTCCACTCGTGACACATGTCTACACAGTTTGGTCATTAGATATAGTGATATCATTTGGTCTGTCTTCCAGATCTCAGATGCCTGGGCAATTTCTGTCATTTTTCCGTTTTTTATTCACTCCCATTTACTCCTCCCTAGTTTTTTTTGTTGCTTTTTGTGGTTGTTGTTGTTGTTTTTTAAAGAGGGGGGGGGGGAGGGGGGGGGGTTGTATTTATCACGCTGTCTTTGTGTTTCATCTTCAAATCCTCTCGTTTCTTATATTTCCTTTGTTTATAAACGTTCATAAATAAATACATCTGTCACCTCCCTATTTTTTTTTTATATTCTGTTCTTCCATTTGTTTTGTTTTGAATCTTAGACAAGAAAGTTATTGTTTTATTTATTCGTGGGTCTGGGGTTGGTTTTTTTCGGCCTTTATTTCTTTCTCTTTTTTTCATTTTGTTGAGCTTAGAAACACGTAACAAAATGCAAATATTTATGTCTCTCAGCACGAATTTCATATTATGCGATTCTGTCTGGAATGAAATGCCATTTCTCTCTGAATTGTTGTTTGCTGTCATTTTCGCCATTCAGATGTGATATTTACTACCATCTTCTCTTTCAGATGTATTGTTTACTACCATCTTCTCTTTCAGACTTGTTGTTTGCTACCATCTTCTCTTTCAGATGTATTGTTTACTACCATCTTCTCTTTCAGACTTGTTGTTTACTACCATCTTCTCTTTCAGATGTATTGTTTACTACCATCTTCTCTTTCAGACTTGTTGTTTACTACCATCTTCTCTTTCAGGTTTGTTGTATACTACCATCTTCTCTTTCAGGTTTGTTGTATACCACCATCTTCTCTTTCAGATGTGTTGTTTACTACCATCTTCTCTTTCAGGTTTGTTGTATACCACCATCTTCTCTTTCAGGTTTGTTGTATACCACCATCTTCTCTTTCAGACTTGTTGTTTACTACCATCTTCTCTTTCAGGTTTGTTGTATACCACCATCTTCTCTTTCAGACTTGTTGTTTACTACCATCTTCTCTTTCAGACTTGTTGTTTACTACCATCTTCTCTTTCAGGTTTGTTGTATACTACCATCTTCTCTTTCAGACTTGTTGTTTACTACCATCTTCTCTTTCAGGTTTGTTGTATACCACCATCTTCTCTTTCAGATGTGTTGTTTACTACCATTTCCCCTTTCTGATGTGTTGTTTACTGTCATTTTCGCCTTTCAGATGTGTTATTTACTACCGTCTTCTCTTTCAGACTTGTTGTTTACTATCATTTTCTCTTTCAGATGTGTTGTTTACTACCATCTTCTCTTTCAGATGTATTGTTTACTACCATCTTCTCTTTCAGACTTGTTGTTTACTATCATTTTCTCTTTCAGATGTTTTGTTTACTACCATTTCCCCTTTCTGGTGTGTTGTTTACCACCATCTTCTTTTTCAAATATGTTGTATACTACCATCTTCTCCTTCAGATGTGTTGTTTACTACCATTTTTTCCTTCAGATGTGTTGTATATATACCATCTTCTCTTTCAAATTTATTGCTTACTACATATTTGCTTTTCAAACTTACAAATCTGTCATTATCAATACTGTAGCTATTTTCATAGTATGTTCCGAGTTCTTTTATTAGTGCAGCTGGTGGTACTTATTAATGTTGGTGTCAAAATATCGATTTCTTGAATGACTCAGACAATTTATCATCCACAGCCTTAGTAGTTCCAATGTGTCATTCCCGTAAGATGCGTTAATGTCACCGTTTCCATTCCTGTGGTGTCATCTTAACCTCATAATGTATAAACACTGGTGTCACTGCGGTCACATTATTTCATTTA
This sequence comes from Onchidella celtica, assembly GCA_963931925.1. NCBI lineage: Eukaryota > Metazoa > Mollusca > Gastropoda > Systellommatophora > Onchidiidae > Onchidella > Onchidella celtica. Next base: position 68,303,937 of record OZ007569.1, read on the forward strand.
AAACAAGCCTATTAATTTTCAATGTTCAGATTTCACGTGGAGCCACAGACTAATAAAATACCCAGACTGGATGATCCCATTGTGTGACGTCACAAAACAGCGAAAGGTCCGCCATTTTAGGTTTACGGTTGCGACCGACACTTCAGCATAGCTACAAACAGCGGTCGCTAAAAGTCCATACGGTCATCATTTATAACAATAAAAAAAAAAAAGGCAGATGTAGACAATAAAATGAAAGGATAAGCAAGTTAATGCATTATTAATACATGTACAACCTATCTTGTCAAATAAAAAGAAATTTCTACCGCAGATAGAACTAGAATCGGAATTTCCCGAGTGGCGGCCATGTTGGTTATACGGTCTCCGCTCGGGAAATTCCGTAAAAAACGACACAGCCCAAAGCTCGTGTTTCCAGTCTGGTTAATTTATTAGTCTGCGCGTGGGGCCTCAACTGTCAAACTCCGGTGACATTCGGCCGTTTTATTTTCTTTCATTTAAAATATAAGGTTTTCACCCCTTATCCATCTTGGTGGTTTTAGGTGTAGCCCTAACGTGAACTTCTGGTGACACTTCAGTCACATTATTTTCTTTCATTTACAACAAATCGTAAATTATTTGTTTTCCATTCTTTTCATTTCGTGTGAAGCCCGTAATGTTAAATTCCAGTGTCATTACGGTTACATTATTTGGTTTCATTTAAAACAAAAAATGTAGTTTTTATTCGTTTTCCATTCCTACAACTTACCTAGTCCATAATGCTAAATTCTAGTGACATATCGGTTTTTTCATTAATTTCATTTTTATTTCATTTTAAATAAACAGTTTTTATTCGGTTTCCATTCTTCTGATTTCAATGTAGACAGTAACGTAAAATTATGGTGACACCACAGTTACATTATTTTCTTTCATGTAAAACAAACTAACCCGTCAAACCATTCCCTGTCCATGGTCAAGAGTTTGACTGCAGTATTATTTCCCCTGGC
>OZ007569.1:68307419-68442419 GCA_963931925.1 Onchidella celtica
AAGAAAATGACGTCGATTCTTTGAATTAACCCCTGGTATCGATTCATCGACAATTGGCGGGTGGATTGCGATCACCCTGGGTCCAGATGGAAAACAAACTCAGAATTCCAATTTTGCAATCTCAGAGACAAGATCAACATATGATGTAGTGTGGACATACATAAATAGAATTTGCGTCTGTTGAAATGAATAATATGAAGCCGATCAATGGAAATATGATTGTAGAACTGTCTTAAGATTAAATTAGTGACCGTTCTAAGAAGTCATATAGGCGGGCAAAGTTTGAAAAATATTATCCTCATAAAGTGGACAAAATATAATTATATAATCGAGGGAATTTTAACGCCGCGTGTTGTATTGAATAATACCTCTCAGTGCCAGCAACAGAACACAAAGAAAATGCTAAAACCAGAGAGCAGGTCTGTTTGTGTTTGTTTTTTTAATTAATCAGCGATAGTCAGACACCAGTGATATACAGAAATCATGTTCAGGAATCTTTGGCATAGGCTTAGACGTTTTTCACCTGCAAGTCCGAAATTCAAAAAGGAGACAAATGATGTCATCATATCAAAATGGGGAGTGAAGAGCATTTTGCAGTCAATCCTGAAAAATGTAAGAGAAGAATTTTTTTCATCCTTCCTTTCCCGTAAAATCCAATTTCAAACTGGAAAAAAATGATGATATTTCAATTAACCTGTACAATACATAACAGGAAGTGGAAAAAATCTGTAATATGTTCTAGCATAAGATAAGTAATATAAATAAATAAATACATAAAAGGCACCAAAAACCTTGAGGTTTATCCGTCAGCTTTGATTCTGTGTCATCTACTTTCAAAGCTATGTTCACTTGTCTTTGCTGTCTTTTGGACACAGGGATTTTGTTAAGGAAAATGTAGAGAAAATAATGCCTGTTGGCATGACCAGTTTGCGCGTGACACGGCTGTAGAGGCGTTTGCTGTTGTACGATCTGATACTACTGTGGCAAAGTTACTTTCTCTAAAGGCTGAGATATCTCTTATAAACGGCATTTGAAACAAAATCTCTGATTTCATTTTAAAAAAAGAGTTTGCTGTAATTTCCTTCATGCGGTAAAGATAGCTCATTTTGTTACTGTATATCACTGAGGTTCCATGTCATGTCACTACGTGTAATAAGTCTGTTATTGAGTTATGATAGGTTTACGTAATGACGAGTTAGCTTCATGTCCTTTGCATAATGATTTTAAATCCTCTGTGAAAGTGAATCTCCCTTATGGGATAATAAAATAATTCTTATCTTATCGTGCCTTATCTTACCTGGAGGTTTTGATAGGCAGGTAAGTTCGTGATAGATCTGTTTGGGTTTCGTTGTTGCTGTTGCTTTTGCAAGTGACGAGATTGAATTTTCGCATTTTTGGTCTGTCCCAAAAAGGCAGAATTACATGTATATTATGTTTTTAATATTATAATATTTTTGCTTGCTTTTCAGTCTGCCAAAAGGATAGGAGCCAGATATTCGATTTGAACCTCACTTGGCCTTGCTGTGTTCACGCAGGGAGGCATAGTTAGAGCCACAGGCATTGCTTGATTATTCACACAAAGCGCTGACAATTGAATTGGCGTCCAATACATTGCAAATACAGAAACATGACTGTCAGACGGTAAACGATCTGAAGATGTGTTTCGCTGTGTGTGTCAGGTGATTTACAAGAAAATGGAAGAGATGGACGGATGGAAGAATGGATAGTACATATGGCAGAGAAATCACAGCATAAACCCCGCAGTACCAATGTCATTGTGTCTGCAGTTTATCAAGTGGTATATGATATAATTTTCTTTAGGATGTTTAATTTCATGCAATAAAACTTTGTTTCACGAAAGAAGACTATAATAATCATGTTTCATGTTTTACTTTTTATTATTATTATTATCTTCTCTGTCTCTTGTACCTTTTTTGTTTGCTTAGCTCACTCTCTATATCTGTTTCTCTGTCTGTCTGTCTGTCTGTCTCTCTCTCTCTTTCTCTCTCTCTGCCTCTTTCTTTCTCTCTCTCCATCTATCTATCTATCTATCTATCTATCTATCTATCTATCAGGTGGTTTGTTTTCTGTCGATCTATCTATCTTTCTGTCCGCTCTGTGTTTTGTGTATGTAGGCCTATAGTGTGATTGTACGACCTTTGTCGTCCTGCATGTTCCCTGTTTATTCCACGCCGGTATCTGATACTGTTGCAGTAAACAAGCCCCCACAGCGTGCTTCCCTTTATGTAACAATTGTAGGTGGAAGCAGGGTGTGTGTGTTTGGGGGGCGGGGGTGAAGGGTGTAAATGACAGTTGGTATGACCTACCTACAGACAGGAAGTTAGCCAGACAAAGTAAAACTGTCATACAGGTGCGGACGGCGTGTGACAAGCAGTTTGAGAGAATGAGGTTAAGATACGAAAAGCAACACAGTTTCTTCTCTCCCAGTACACCACCGTTACCCATTACTTCTTTCAAAATCTTTTCTTTTTTTTTAAACATGGTCACCTTTTGAGCCCTCCAATTTTTATTTTTATTTTTATTTTTGTATTTCAAATTCCTGTGACAAATTTAGCTTCTGACACTTTATCTTAATGAGATACATATAATTATGTTGTAAGTAAGATAAAGTCTTTGGGTTATCCTAGGCAAGTATAGACACAATGACCATTTAAAGCAGTTTATCCAATGAAAGAATTAATCTCATCTGATGTTATGAAACATCAAAGCACTGGCTCAGTGCTCTCAGAGTCCCAGGACACATGACTCTTCTTCGATCCCAAGAGCTCCTCTACTGACTCACATCCCTTCCCAATTTCTCCTCTGGCTAAAATACCGCTGATTTGAGATTCCTCGCCTGGAAGCCAAGTAGCCTCTCGTTTGGGAATCACTGATCCAACCATTTGTTGCCGGGTAAAAATGTATAATCTCCGTGCTTTCACGATCACGTGCGTGAAGATGGTCACGACCACGTGTGTGATGAGTACCTAACTTATTTACCTTTCAAACCCAGCTAACAAGCCAAGCAAGCAGACCAGCGATCAACGGACACATGGAGTGAGATTTAAATTAAACGATATTTAATTCTAAATGCATGACAAAACGTATGTCAAAACATTCAACTCATGATAATCACATACATAATCACAAAAACAGATATTTGAAATTCACTCTTGGGGATCATGGCTATTCTCTACTCCCCGATTCACATCTAGATCTAACCCCTCTGTCCATAAACTTAATTACGTATACTTAATAGTCTCTGTCAACAGCTGCCCTCTTCGATGCAGTTTCACGTCTCCAGAGTTCACACGATCCTTCCTAGATCTCTAACTTCGACGATAAAAGGGGAAACAGACGCCCCTGGCTTCACACAAATAAGAACACACAGTTCACACCCGCCATCGTAGATTACTAGCTCCTTGAGGGGTTCTCATCATCCCGTCCTCAGGACTCTTCAACTTCTGCAAACACATAGCACACCGACGGTTCACACCCGCCATCGTAAATCACGAGCTCCTGAAGGGTTCCCATCCTATCATCAGGACTCCTCAACTTCTGGTCCGGATGGCACGACCTTCCACTTGTCGCCCGGACCGATAAATTCTTCTTATTGGGAAATAAATGTGAACATCATGGATCCCTCACACACCTAACACTTCTGGTCCCCACTGGCACGACCTTCCACTTGTCGCCCGGACCGATAAATTCTGCGTCTTCCTCTGGGATGAATAATTTTGGGAACCTCATAGATCCCTCACATACCTAACACCCCTGGTCCCCATGGCACGACCTTCCACCTGTCGCCCGGACCACTTCTCGCTGCGTCTTCCTTTAGGAATGAATAACTTGGGAACCACGTGTGTCGAGCTTCTCCTCTATTTATACTCCCGAGGTTTTTGCACACGCGACTAGTTTAAAGCGAGTCGTGTGTATCTATTCACGTTGGTCAACAATGTTCAAAACCGTGTTTTCCCCTGCTAAGCTCACCCCCCTAGACTCTTGGCGCACAAGGCCACCTACCTTCCTCGTGATAGTAATCTTTCATGCTAGTCAACAACTTAAAAACTCCCCTTCTCCCCTAATAAGTTTACCCCCTCTATACTCGTGACGTACAAGGTCATCAACCTTTATCGTGACAGTGCATAAACAAAAAACAAATCGCCACTTTAGTACTTGTTTGTTCAACATCTATTTGCTGAAAAAATGGAGATCTTTTTCTATGTTGAAGAGGTATAATAAATGAACGCATTGACACTTGTTTAAAATGCATTGTGGCACTTATCAAGCTGTTTCACAGTTCCGATTTATTCTAACTGCTTATCATAATAAATCAAGCTGTAAACGTTTAACGTCGAATTTCTGATTTATGCAAAAAGTGGAGTTGGAAAAATACTGAGGTCGCCAAATATGTATATTTTAAAACAATGACTTGTCTTTAGAACGCCTGAACCTGTAGTTTTATTTGCTGGATTTGAAACCAGAGAAGCTGATGCTTGATTACCTTGGCCTTGATGTCTCATATACCGGGTGACCAGGGATTAAGAGACTCTGCTTTCTGTCAGGAAAATTAAAGCAATGATCAAACGAAATATTCCGTGAGCAGTTCCCCGGGAACCAGTCAGTGGCATAGAAAATGGACGCACGCAAGTACGGCAAGCATCAAATACTGAAAAATCGGTATTGGTTTACATTGAAAACATTTTAAACACCATGATTCTGATTATGTAACTCGGAGATCTGTGATATTATCCAATGCACACGATTTTTCAATCCCCAAAAATGTCATTATGACAACTGCGCAGATCTGCCGGGCCCAGAAAGCCACAATTCACAGGCCTGAAAAACCAATATGTCTCGGGTCACAAGTGGTAATTGCTGTCTCAGTTTGTGCAGAGCGACCCAGAGGATTGTGAATAATGGTTGTCTCCGCTGCAAAACAGTCATTCAAATGCTAAGTTTGGCATGTTGACACATCTGGAAATAATGATCAACAGGCTGGTCAATGAGCATGAACTTTTGCCGTCCTTTCTTTCTGTGTGTTTTATTTTCAACACATCATTACCCATTGAAGAAATCCATTTACCATCTCATGAGTCAGCCATTCACTAAGCCAATTTGAAACCTAGAGACACACTTTTCGAAATGCCTGCTGACGCAAAGAGGAAAATATTTTTCTGCCCGTGATCGATTAAAAGATACGTGATTATACTTTGATCAAGTCAACACTGAGCTCATGATTACCTTTGTTAGCAGTCAAGCTCAGGACAGACTGGGATATTGACCGACGGATAGGCCAGGTGTTTGTGTAGGCTTTAGACATCAATGTATGAGAAGTTCAGATCGTTCTAACATGGAAAGAACTCAGAGCTTTCTGTCCGCGGATTAGGGTGAGACAATGTTTACCGTGATCATCGATATCCTACGTCTATTTTCAGGAGAATACCAGTATTGTTGTTCCTTGATGTTTATTTATTATTGTAAGGCGCAGTAAAAAAGAATGGTTCTGTTGTGCGCAACAGACCTCACATGGATCTATACAGCAAAATTGTTTAGTTCAGCAGAAGAAGTGTTTGTTATTGTTGCTGGGTTGTTTTTTCCTGGAATTAAAAATATAATGGTATCACCATAACTGGTCTTACGGTTATTATGAACCAAGCTTTTCAGCTCAGCAGCAGTTTAACATGGCGTACTTAATGCAAATTAATGATTGTTAATATAAGTATGTACAAGCATTGTCATTCAGCATTCAAACATAGGCATTTCTGACATAGCAAGCAAGCATAAAGACTCTGTATACTCACTTAACATGCACTGACTCAGCATGTGTGTGGTAAGGCTGTAGTTAGAGGACCGCACTATTTGACATAGTAAGATATTATAGACGAGCAATGAACACAACTCAGCAGTTTCTCTATACCGCTTTGCAATGAGACAAAGATACCCGAATACCAGCCTTGTCTGTAATTTCTTACTACACCAGTTTCCATTTGAGATTAAAATTTAATGAATCTCCGCCTTCCAAATTCCTTAACATACTGCTATGCACGAGCTACCTCATACAATTCTCTTGCCAGCTAAAAAAGAAGCTTTACCGTTTTAGTGATAGTTTTCATAATGGAAAAAAAGGAATGACGGCCTTAAATTACCACATTTATTCAACACCTGCATCCTTTAAAAGACTTGCCGGAAAGGAAATTGATTACGTCTTGTGGCACTCTGTGTATATTTGATTGTCTTGCTTTGGTCACGAAACCGTAAAATCAAAGAATAACGTGGCGACCCTGCCTTTACATACTTTACGTTGTTTGTTATTTCCGTTTATTGTTTTTGTATGTTCCACAACCATAGCAACATAATAAACATCATTTGCATGTCTTTCGTCCAGGTGTTAGTGGCAACATGCATGATGACTACACAGACTTCTTTGTCTATTGTTCACTTTGATACGAAAAGAAAGCCTAAAGGTATCAATGATTCTACGTCTTCGTTGCAATGGTTCGATCCCATCGATTTACTATAATATGAAAAGGGGAATCTGAAAAGCATTATAGCCCTCACCAGAAGCGACATTTGTAATACAAACAGCACATAGTCTGAGAGCCAATAGAAAATTTCTTTCATAATTGTAACACAGTAAGCAGGTCTGCATGGCTAATGGCGTTCTGAGACCATTATAATCCTAGAGTTATACCTGTTATTTTTGTTACATGTTGTATAGCATTCTATAAGTTTAGACGGTCTATATGAAAGAGTTTGTCCAGTGAGCACATCATATTCTTAATGAATTCAAAGAATCTGTCTGAAGAAAGCTGGCCAGTGGAAAATCGACTTTTGACTACTGTAGGTTTTGTTATGGGACATGGCATGAGTGTTTCCCCTGTAGTTGTTTCCCTTGTCTGAAAGTGCTGACAATGTAATTGTGTGGGTGTTTGGGTTGATGGCGTGTGTGTGTCGTCTGGAGGATAGCTATTTGTTACGGAGGAGTTACATGTGCATGTCCATGTGCTGGGAGATTGTGATGTTGATGTTAGACAATATTTGTAACTGGTTATATATATTATGTTCGTCACCAGTGAGATTGTACATGTTCTTATCCTTGTACTGGTCTGCATTGTATTGTAATAAACGTATTTTAAACGGACGAAATTGAAATTAATAGATTAAAATTTATCCATATCATCTCCCCCCCCCCCCCCCCCCCCCGCCAGAACAAAAAATAATAAAACAAGTAAAGTGAGGTGTAAATGCCAGGAGCAGCGAACCTCCTAAAATAAAGACCTCAAATCAGTAATAAACGTTTTGAAGTAATCTGGTCTGTACTACCAAGTCTTCGAGTCCTGTGATTGAATGGATGCACAAAACTAGCAACACAACAGGTTTTATCTTAATTTTTTTGTTTAAATAAAATTTATAGAGTCAGGCAAAACAGGACTAGGGATATTTGGATCTGATGCAAGCATTAAACAACGGTATAGACCCCAAGCCCCGGGGAAATGAAACGGTGTTCTGCTCGGCAAATATTCTTTGTTTGAAATTCATATAGATGATAATGCCATTATGCCATCAGCTTTGAGTTCAACATGCCGCAGTCCCAGTAGTTTGTGGGCCTACCCATTTGAAACTGTCGATCAATCAATATTGCAGTGCGAAGTAATCAATTGCAACATCGATAAGATCGTGTCCAAAGCTAAGTCAGAACATGCCCTTGTTTAAACATGTCTGTGCTGTGCATGCATTTTGTGTGAGTTCATTTCTCTTTCTTTTTTTTAATGTCTATATACTGAACGTGTATTTTCTCTGACTTTTAAATGTCTATTGTGTGCATGTGTTTCATGCGACTTGCAAATGCCTAAATTGTGCATCAGTACTGTATGAATTATAAATGTCTGTATTGTGCATGTGTTTAGTATGACTTATAAATGTCTATATTTTGCATCTGTTTTCTATGCCTTAAAGATGTCTATATTATGCATCTGATTTGTGTGACTTATAAATGTCTACATTATGCATCTATTTTCTATGACTTATAGATTTTGTGTATATCGTGCATGTATTTTGTGTGACCTGTAAATGACAATATTGTGTATCTATTTTATATGAATTATAACTTTGTATATTGGCCACGGCGTGCATGTATTTTCTCTGACTTTTAAATGTCTGTATTGTGCATGTTTTAATGTATGACTTACGTCGCTTGCTGGTTTTTTAACATGTTATCAGATAAACAAAATTGGCATTGAGATCGAACAAACGAAACAGTTCGTATTTGATTTAGAAATGCAAAAATGAATCATGGGCGAATTTGTAAACGTCCACAGTCTACCTGGACTGTCAAAATGCCACTGTGTTCCAAATATTGAACTGTGTAGTCAAGGAGACCCGCCTCCCAGGCATGTGCTTCCCAGGTTTAAGAATAATATATCTTTACATTCAAAGAGATAAAAAAAAACAATCTGCATTCGGCATTCTTTTGGTGAGTTTTTTGTCTTTGTGGTTGCAGAATGATGTTAACAAAACGAATATTTTCTTGCAGAAAACTGTGGATGCATGCTTAAAGAATTTCGTGGGGAAAACGGGGTAACCTGTTCTTGAAATTGTGGACTATAGTCGAATGGAAGAGAGGGGGGGGGTGGAGTGATGTATCGATTTTCCTTATTTCAGACGCGTGCAGTGCTTGATAAGAAGACATGAAATGATCACAAAAGGATCTTTGTTATGTTAAATTTTTTATTTATTTATTTATTTTTCTTGTGGAGACAGACATTACTATTATCATTCAAGGCTCGGTTTCCTTTGTAATGAAATCAGCACTCGCTCGAATTGATCCTGAGTGAACAGGCATTCTCTTATAACGGAATTGCTTTTACACGCAGCGGGACCTCATCCCGAACAAATTTGGATGTAAAAACGTTCACGTTGTTATTTTTAACGGAGCATGAGACTCTGGAAAGTTGAAAAATGGGGGGGGGGGGGGGGGGGGAATGTCTGAAAAATATAATCTCCCGAAATCAGTGATCAAAAGGAAGTCTTTGGTCTGTTTTTCTGTCTGTCTGTTTGTCTGTCTGTCTGTACGTGTCTGTCTGTCTGTCTTTCAATTTCTTAAGGGTTTTTTTTTATATTGTTGTTGTTTTTTTAATTTTATGTTGTTTCTTTTATGTTTATACATCTTTAAATAAATTTGATTCTTCAAAAGTATATTTTTCATTTTAAGTGACGTGTTAAGGATGATACTTGCATCTCCGTGGGCACCTTGTATTCAGGTCATGAGATTCCTGGCAGAGGGAGATGAACCCGACCAATGACAGGAGAATGAGAAAGAAGTCTTCGTGCAATTCAGCCATGGACCTTCATATTATTATTATTATTTCTCTTTTTCTAATTTTGTAACTGCGGAGAAACAAAGAATTATTTCTTCTGTGGAAAGATGAAAATGGGAACAGGAAGGAATGAATACTTCATGTTCCTCAGAGCATACCAGTGACCCACTCTTGGCGATCGTGATGCTCGGAGACACGACATTTAGAAAACAATATATTCAGGTGAGAGAAAACTTTTAAAAGGGTGAAAACAGACCAGGGCTGATGTAAGCACCAGACCCGTGGCTCATCGCCCATAAATTTTGCTTCACACTGGCACATTAGGCGCTGCCCGCTGCATCAGGTTGGGTCTAGGTATGAGCAATGCCTATTGTGCTAGAATGAAACAAAATCTACGAGCGGTGATCCACCGGTATGGCGCCTACACCAGCCTTTGTCTGTTTCACCCCTATGCTGGACTTCTTTTAATTGATGGCACAGAAGCGTATCGACCCAGGAAAAGACAATTCCTTGGTACATCCATCCATTTATCATGGTATCGCTTGAAGGGGACAGAGTGCCATCAGATGAGGGGGAAACAGATATTAAACATTCATTGAAGTTGCCTGACGAGGTGATGGTATGATCACGGTTGTCCAGGACGCCATCGGCTGTTGGTGTTACTGCGTCCTAGCAACGCAGAAGCAGTCGACCTATGCTCTGGACCCTGAAAAAGTATTCTTATAGTAAGCCAGAACGCATTGGAACTACAGAAGCCTTTCTGGCCAAGTCATTTGGCACTTATTTATCTGCAATGACACGATTGCGAAATTGGTGGTCTTGTGATAAAGGCGTGGATTTGGAAACGTGAACGTGTTCTTTGTCTCCGTATCTCATGACTGGCTGTCTCGGTGCCCCAAGGCCATTAGACCTTTTCTGATCCAAACACACCCATGTGCTTTAAGGTTAAAGGTCATATCAGTACTTGACCGATTTGCTCATAGTTATTGAGTGGAACATAAGAAATATACATTAATTCCGTCTTTTGGACAGATATGTGAGATTTCAGTCTCCTATCACAAGGGAGTGTTGATTACCCAGAGATGGCACCTCCGTGTTTGTCCAACTGCCAAGAAGTTTACACAATTTCTCAACTTTTTCCAACAAAAAAAAAAAAGGGAAAAAAGTAGACTTGGTAATGTCAAGAAATTCATTCATAGAAAAGACTTTAGAAAATGTATTGTCTTTGCATCATTTTTTATAGAAATGACACGACAGCCAAATTTCGTTTGTAGTGTGAAATATTAGACTGACTCATGATCCGCCCTAGTTACGATACCATTGTACCCTAGTTTGACTGTAACATGATATCTATCTCTCTGAAGAGAAGTAGGATATATCAGCAATGTAGTTGATGTTATGTTTGTATTCACAATACAAATTAGTCGGGATTCAGAAGAAACTTGTTGTTTCGGAATGTGACTTTAATGACAGGAGGAACAAACTAAAATTGTAGAAATACCTCTACAAAGATTCTGAAATGTCACAGCTTTCATCAGTCTACGTGAGTTCCCAGACACTTGACTTTTTAAAGATTTGATTCACTTTCCTTTGTTTCGTTTTTCAATTGTTGTTCACCGCCAGTCAGTATGATTTACGGAGTGAATTAAGAGCATTGTGTTTACTGTGTTTGCTTGAATTATACAGTAGTAATTGATGTGAGATACGACTGACTTTTGTGCTTAATACGTATACACAGAATATATTTGTGTATGCAGGTAGCGTGACAGCTGAGTTGTGGGCACATATAGAAATTGAACCTAGCTTCACAGATAGGCCATTAAACATGTATTCATCTATCTATCTGTCTATCTACCTACCTATCTATCTATCTATCTATCTATTCATCTATCTATCTATCTATCTATCTATCTATCTATCTATCTATCTATCTATCTATCTATCTATCTATTGACAATTTCTTTGTTCGTCCATCTTTCCAGGAACGTATCCATCTACCCATCTATCAGCCTGCCTATCTGTCTGTTTGTCTGTGTCTGTCTGTCTGTCTGTCTGTCTGTCTGTCTGTCTGCTTCTCTGTCATAATATCATTTTATTATTGAAATACTGACATCTTCCTCTTGCAATGTCCTTTTCCTTTACTCTCAGCAAATTAGCTCAGATTCTGTTTTCTACCTGCCTTTGCCATTTGCGCCTCCCCTTCACATTCTCTCATGTCTTTCCTGGGGCAAACAAAATGCGGCTGTTTGTTCCAGAGACCTAGAGTGACCTGGTCTTTACCACCTTGTGAGTCAATGTGCCCATTTTTCTCCAAATGTCATTCACTCTCAGCTTGGCTCCGGCCTACATCGTCGTTTTTATTTCTGCGCTAGACTGGTTTATTTTTTATTGTTATTTTTATTATTCGTCATGATTTGTCGCCTCCATCTGAGCATATAAAAAGGTGTACGAGTGGATAAACTTACGTTCTAACAGCATATTAAGTAGCAGGATAAAATGGGAACTGTAATCGTTGATCGAAACTGCCATGCGTTTCTAAAGGAGCAATCTTCATAATTATAAGATGTCATATTCGACATAAAGATATTTTTTTCTAAGTCTCAGCACTGTATTTTTGATAAGTGATAATAACATCACTGACATGCTATAGAAACAGCGGAAATAATGCACTTGGTATTTTCAAGACCGACGCTTGGTAGATCGGTTTATCCAAATTTGGCATGGCCTTCTAGTTCTAAACCATTTTGTCTGAATTAAGAAAGTTTTTCCTTGCTAGCCTTATATCAAAATCGATGTCAGGGGATTTAAAGTGAACATTGAAATTGTTTGAATTTATTTATATGTTCATGTATTACATATTTTGCCGGGCACGCGTCATTAGTCCACAAAAGACTGGTTTCCAGGACTCTCGACGTTACCTAATGTAGTATTTTCGATCCGTTTATTGGTATTTGTGATTTAAAACACAGGTTTCCCCAAAAGAGAACCACCAGAATTGATAGGCCATTCTTAATCTTAATGCTTGCTGAGACAGTGTAGAGTACAGCGGTCGCTGGAGGGGAATGAAAGAAGAAAAGTTGGTTTTGTATTTTGAGCTGTCGTCTTGGCACTATGTTCTTATTTTTATTGTTCAGAGTAGATTATTATAATTTTCTGCTGCTCACTGAGCTGTCGTTCTGTTATAATATTTGCTTCCCTAAGCAACTGATCTGTGATAGAAATTTGACTTTAATATAACTCATGTTTCTTTCAGTTTAAACATTCAGTTGCACTGAAAGGTCTCATGTTCTAATACTGAGATAATCTGTAAACTGCCTGATATCGTCGCTGCCTTGCACAAATACATGTACATCATTGCATTGTATTTTCGCCCTCTGTTGCCACGCACTATTGTTTCCCTGTGCTGAATTTATAAGCCGCCCTTGGTTTTATGTGTATTTTTTTGTTTTTATTGGCAACTATCGTTTGATTGTGTATAACTAATGAGAAAGTTATGTCTGTAAACATTTGAATACGAAATATTAGGTCACACACATGTTATACATAAAAGGACTTTTTGGGAGGTTGTGCTTGTCCTATAGAAATTTAGAATATGCCCACATAGACAATCATTATAGTGGGCAGAGATGAACACAGAGAAAAGGGGGGAAAGCCAATGATTACTACATGTGTTTGTACCTGTGTGCTTTAGTAATCAATATATACATGTGAACGATATCAGGCAAAGATTAAAAAGCTCACCTTGTTTTATCGTTTGTCGTATCTAAACCTGAATGTGAATGTTTGATGTTGGACATGAATATCTAGTAGGTTATGTTCAGGTGTGCTTATAGCATTAATGAAAGGCCTATAACTATGATGTTTTGATATGAGTGGAGTATATTCTGTGTGAGGCAGCTGCTCATTTGCACCACAAGGTGAGTGCACTGTTCAGTCCTAATGCCCTCAAAACTCACGCTGGTATGCATGTTAATGTTGCTGTGGGCGTGGCTGGGCTCCAAGTGAGTAACGGTAGTCATACTGAGGTAGTACGAGATTGCCATTAGGAAAACAAGTTGAAAGAGAGAAGGAAAAGATCGATGGTCGATAAATTGACTGCAAATGGAGCTTGGAGAAATGTTTATGAAATGATTCGATTTGGGAGTCAGTTGGTCCATTAGTGGATCGATCCCTTGGTCATTCGTTTGTTTTGTTGTTAGTTGGTTGGTTCAGTTAGCTATAGTTAATATAAGCAGGTTGCCGAGCGAGAAGAGACTATTGTTTCAAGACTAGCTATTTTCCAGCGTGATATTTCCTGCAAATAATTGTTTTTATGGCACTTTTACCAGAATGTTCTAAATAATTTTGTTTTGTTGCTTCTTGCTTCAGTCGGAAAAATCCCCAGTCCAGGTGATCAAATGTACTTTTTTTTCCTTACACAAAGTGTCATTAATTAAAGTAATTAATGAGGAGAACTAATGGGAAGATAATCGTTGTTCTTATCTCACCAGGAAATTGAAAACTTCTGTAAGGTAATATTATATTAAAGCAATATCTTAGTTTGATATTTTTCATTCACATGGAAGTTAGACAAGTTCTGATCCCCCTCTTGACATATTTCCTCAGTGGATTGGAAAAAGTTTAATCCTTCATCATCTGTTTTAAGCTTTTTATTTCATGCCATAACGTCCGTCAGAAGCCAAATCTTTTAATCATTTTTTCTTAATCTCATTAATAAAAGCCCTCTTTTCCTGTATAGAGATAGCAGATTATTTCATCTCAGAACAGGCCGTTGCCTTTAACATACTCTTCAGAGGTATGACATTTTTGCCACTGGCTGCCATAATGAAGGCGGAAAAAGGCAACATATCGTCGGATATTTGCCATATTGTTGTATATGCATTTTTGCCTTTTCGAGAAAATGAAAATTGAAGTTTTGTCGGCAGAAGGCCTAAAATGCATAAAACATTACGCCACAAAGACATATCCCGCAAAAGTTTTAACTGATTGGAATGACACTTATACATGGTGAAATTAGGAGTAAGAGAAGCACCTTCATGAGAGAGCCTTAAAATCGGCCAATATGGCAACAATATGGCAAATATCCCCCGATATACATTCAGAACATTATGGAATCCATTTACTTAAACATCATAAACCCACATTATTATGTGACAATAGACATTCACTCACACGAGAACAGCGATCGGTTGGAGAGCGAGACTTCTGCAGTGAAGTTTGTACTCTTGATGAAACAACAAAGGTAAAGATAAATATTTAGGATTCTGCTACAATGTTAGATTATATCTGGTAGAACAATTGGATGTCTGTGGGGCATCTGGCGTGGGGTGGCTTTCTTAATCGCAACTTGAGTTTGAACGCGCTGTGGGGTACCTCCAATCCTGCTGCCTTTAAGTTTGGGGTTTGTGAAAACTGGCTGAAGGATGCTGTTTTGAAAATATCTTAACATGATGTAATAATGTACGCTCTCGGAAACTGAAAGAGCTCATGGCAGTGCCGACAAGCCTGAGTATTAGATCTATTATCTTTTCCTGCGACACATCGAATCAAAGCATTTCATGACTTTGTCCTAAGAGTGAAATGTTTTAATGCAACACACTGAGCAACTGTCTTAGTAGAATCCGTGTACGATATTGGCGGCACTGGTGAAATAACTGTGGAGAAGAGGTCTGATAGCTGAGATCGAATCGATAAAGTCAATAAAATTTAAGACAGACAAATACAATTCTTACTAAAGGAAAACAAAATGTATGTGTCTTGTTATACCCAAAAACTTCAAAACACTCGTTTTCCCATAGTTCAGAGCACAAAGCCATGCAGGAAACTGATTTCATGTTGACTTGTCAGCTGACAGTCTTTTTGTTCAGATGCCGAAAGAAAAAGAGAAGAAGAGAAGGTGGATCCATTATTATCATTGCATGACCGTGGCTGTTGGAGGAAAAAAATGAAAAATTTATTCCAAATAGTCAAATTAAATGTAGTCACCAGAACTTCATGTCTGGATTATGCAGATCTTATAATTTACATTTTTTTTTTTTTTTAGTCAAGGCCGTAAAACAGTGAAGTATTCAAGTCTTTACGGGCTGCTAAGCCCCCGCATTTTCCATTATAAATACCGTAAACTCTGGATATAAAGAAATAAAGGGTAGAAGACATGACAGAAAGGAGGGTGGAACAAGAATGACGAAAAGCAAGAGAAATAAAACAAATCAAAAAAAATCAGACTTTGTGAGGTAAATTTTGTAACTGGGGAAACAGTTTCATTAACCTGAACGCTGACAGTTCAAAGAGTGAAGTCTTCATGACACTTAGAAGGTCACTTTTTTTGTGATAGAACGTTTATGGGGGTGTGACAATGAAACGTGACATAAGAAATTTTAGTAATTACGGGGGCGAACGAGGAGGCATAGATCTATTATATTCTACGAATGTTGGGAAAGCTACAGAGATGGGCGGAAAATTGAGACAGTTGGGATCAGTGAGTAGGAGTGGGGGTGGGGTCCAAAAAAAAGAAATTCCCAGAGGAGCGACAGAGCGAAGCAATTGAAGCTCTGCAGGGAAAAAGAGGTGATAGACAACGAGAGAAGTGTAACAGAGGAGGAAGAGATTTAGATCCTCCCTGGGTGCGTGCACTACTGAAACAGGAAGTGAAACAAGATAACAAAGAATACGTGGGAAGATGATATGAAAAAGACAGTAGAAATCTGCGAAATGCCTATGAGGAGCATAAGAAATTGGATCCTAGGGGGACAAAAAAAAAAAAGAGAGAGAGGGAGGTGAGTGGGAGACAGTGCTAAATACAGAAAGGGAGGGGGAGAGGAGGTAAGACGACGACAACATGAATGAGAGGCGGTCGGAGAAGGAGAGAGAAGGAGATCAAGTCAGCCATCAATAACCCAAGCCACGTGAGTGCGCGCGACAACAGAGCTCACCCAGAGATATTCCCTTAGCCCGCGCGTCCTTTTAACAGTGGAGATGTAGCCATAATCATGGGTGGAGCGCAATGGATAACACCAGCAAAGCTTCCGCGCGTGAGTGTGTCTACCCGTATGGTCGTGCTTTGGAGTTGTTAATTTGCTAGTTTATGAAGACCACATGCTGTGAATCTAAATTATGCTACAAGCCATATTTTATACAACCAGCGGGACACACCAAGACCGATTTGCAATGATCAGAAGCTGTTGATCCAGTGTTCAATGTTTACCGGAGTTCGAGTGTGAGTAAGTATTTATCGCTGCTGAGAACGACTGGACTATGCTGATTTACGAGGATTTGTTGAGGATACAAAAAAACTCTCTGTAGCGGCTGCATTTGATATATTGCTTTCATTTGCGCGCATGCACTTGATAAAATATAATTTATTACCCTGGCGTTTTTTGTAGCATGGAATTTTACCGTGAGTTACATGGACAGAAAACTCAAGGAACGAGTATTTATTTTTATCAGTTTCTTCAATAACCTCAGTATAATTTTCTGATGTAGGTGACACGTTACGAGTCATTCTTTTTCTCATAAATTTCCTCACGGCGATTGTGTTGGGAGGGGTTGGGGCTAGTCACCGAAGGATAGGAGCCACTCACTCACAAAACCCGGACACAGTTGACCTTTCTGCATTGGAATCTAATATCCGTTGCCGAAATAGTGGTACTGTTCGGGTGTTGGAGGCGGCCTTGTAGTATTTGTCTTGTCCAGCGTAGGCTTTTATTTGGTTTGGATCAGTGTTGGGTCAATGTCTTGCCAGACAATGGCTAGGACAGCCTTTATAATGTAGAGTTTTTTGCGATTTGTTTGTATCTGGAAATGTGTTTGTAATTGCAAAGGGTTTGTATCTGTGTGAGTATCAACAGTCCGTATTTTCTTTCAAAGTTTCCGAATTTACTGTATTTAGAGGGTACTGTTTTCGTATTCCCGACAACGGTTATTGTGAGAGAGTTCTGACTTTTTTGTCTAAATCGTTCATATTAAAAGATTAAGCTGATGATGAAAGATAGATCTATGTCTTATTAGAAGAAAATACAAGAACTAGACAAGACTGCATTATAATCTGACAGACATTGCAAATTCTTCCGACAAAAGACTGTTTTAGTTTCCTGTGTTCGTTTTTCATAGTATATTCGCCAGGGAACAGAGCATTCGAATAGGATCTGTCTGCCTCATATGTAACAAAACTATTACAAAACCAGGAAGCTGAAAATCTTGGACTAAAAACAGATATTCTAATACATGCATAGTCACGGTAATAATATGCCCTGTGATTTGATACTACGGTACGGTTTATTCATAAATTAAACCTAACACAATTTCCAGATAATATCCCCGTTATAACAGGTGCTGTATGTTATTCAGTCAATTACCGTGCAAGGCTACTGGTGACTATAAAACAGCCAGGTTAAAGCAGTTTGTAATTACACAGTATTCTGGTGAAATTAGATATATATCAGTTATAGTAAAGTCCGTGCGTAAGTCAGCTATAAGCCGATTGTTTTGCAATTTAACTCGCGTTTTTTTTTTTAATTTGTATCTCATTACTTTCCGTGGCGTTTGGCTAGGCTACATTTTCTATACCAGTAATTAAACAGAGTGGTGCGCCAGGCTTTGATGTGGGGAAGACATGCATGGAGACAGACAAGTAGAAAAAGAAATAGACAGATAGATAGGCAGATAACAGACAGACAGACAGACAAAAGTAGGTAGATAGGTGGGTAGATAGATAGATAGATAGATAGATAGATAGATAGATAGATAGATAGATAGACAGATAGACAGACAGACAGACAGACAGACAGACAGACAGACAGACAGACAGACAGACAGACAGACAGATAGATAGATAGATAGATAGATAGATAGATAGATAGATAGATAGATAGATAGATAGATAGATAGATAGATAGATAGAAGTGACGATGCAAAAATTGAATAAATTATTAAAGAAAACACAAGAAATCCTGGCTTGTATAGTAAAGGAGCCAAAAACTTCAGATTTGAACTTTGGGGCTGAACCGATTACACTTCAAATTTTTTAGCCTGTCGATAGGCCGAACTATGGCTATTTCATTGTATTTTCCTCGAGAAAGGTCCGTGAGGTCCAAGTTTACAAGAAAAGAAGAAAGCTTTGCCAAAGTCTGCACACAAACTGGCTAATGTGTACCAACGTAAACACCAGAAACATAACAATCCATAGCTCGGTCAGCTACAGTCAAGTTTGCGCCATGCCGTGTCTCAGTGATTAAGTTAACTGGAAGCCTGGCAAACCAAGTTTCATAGAATTGATTTACGACAGTAACAAAGCTATAGCGATGGAGCACACCCCGACGGCAATGCAGAAATTTGTTTGCATAATTTTAGTAGAAGACGCAGTTACTAGAAAACGAAGTGAGAAAGCAAAGAGGGGCTGGGGAGGGGGTGGGGTCCTCTATACACATTGCCAAATAACAAAGTCAGCTGTGTTAGTTACAGAAATCAGGACCGAAGCTGTGATATCAAATCCTTTTCCTCCACCCCCAATTTCTCATCTCCCCTCCAAATCTTCTAACTTGGCCAGAATTTCGGACTACTTGTCAGTAGGAGTGATGCATTGACTTCAGCCGTGCAAACTGCTCATGGTCTTGCCAGCGTCTTGCATTGCACCTTTCACTTTGCACACTGGCAGAACGTTACATGGGTTAGTCAAGCCTGCATACAAGCTATGGTAATAAATGACAAATGTGGTAGTAATTGTTTTGCCAAATAAAAGTAACAACAGTCAGAATCAATAAACTAATGGCTTTCTCGTTCTTGTGAATAAAGAAGGAAATGAACCGGAGACGGTGGAGAGGGCTTTTTCCATGCGTTGTTACCTGTGAAGTATTTAAATGATAACATAATATGATCACTTAAGTGGGTATCTTGATAATGTGAAACATGTGATAAATTGTTGAATCAGTAAAAGACCATGCAATTCTTCCTTTTATGCTGTCTTAAGGAGTTGAAATAAATATGAGATTTCTTATTAAAGACAGGAAGTCTCATCACTAATTTCTGCGCCAACAAACACTTGTGCTCGCTTTTGGTTCGCATTTACGACCCCTGGTGTACACTAGAACGTCACGATGCGCTGGTATTAGGGAAAAAAAGATAATATATCAATCTCGTTTCTTCCTTTCTAAGCATTATCACCTAATCCTACCGTTCCAGTTGTTTAATTCCTCAGTTTTTTGCACAACAGGATTTGCAGTAACTGAAGATTAAATCAATAGGAGGTGGGGGATGGAAAGGAAGCCGAAGGTTAAAATACTAACGGATCACAAATTCAGTCGGCCTGAGGCCAGAATTGTATCAACATAAACTACCGAGCTTTACTGTTTATTAATTAATCTTGAAATTAATTTAAGCGCAATATTTTCACATGAGATATTTATGTTCTGTACTACACTGGTTGAAACCTGGGACTGGCTCTCAGTTTCACTGTCTGTTTATTTGCTGTTGTTCTTGCTCTAGTTTCTTTGTCTGTTGTTCTTTTTCCTCCATTCCAGTGTTAGGTCCGTGAAATCTTATTTCTTGTTCTTGAAATTTAGTTTACCTGCAAGCTGGAGGCGAAGGATCTTTATAGATTTGATTGTAACCAGAATAATTCCCGTGCTATTATTGCGTTAGTACCTTTCACTGTTTGGTGTCAAGAACTTGCCATTTACTCAACCGTAAACATTGATTAATGGAAAGTACAGTAAGGTAGCAATAGTAATGGTAGATTAAGAACTTAACTATGCGGCTACCATTCGTCTTTCCATTCTTTCTTCGGCTTTGATGTCGTGTATAAATTATAAATACAGATTCTTCTTTATTCTCCTTTTATCATCACTTTGATACTTTCTTTCTTACCATTCTCTAAATCTGATTAGTATGTTTAAAATGTGTGTTGGGTAAAAATTCGACAAGTTATAGTTACAATGTTCTCTACCAATGGTGCAATCGATGAGCATTGTGAGTTGTGAAGTCCTCGTACATGCTGTGGGTAATGTGAAATGTAAACAGCAGCACATTATTTATTCACGCCCACAATGAACTGAAGTAACAGGTGTATGGTATCAAATCACTACCAAAACAGACCAGAGTACAGGAAATTTGTCACGGGGGGGGGGGGGGGGGCTGGGCTTATTTCATTTCTGGAAGCGAATATATCCGTACAACGCACACAATTCGATGACATAGAACACACACCGGAATACTATATTACTGACCTGGTTAATTTGCATAGTTTTTGAAAATATGAATCGGCTTAGTAGCAAAACAATCCCACTTCTGCTCGGAGATGGCGTGATCTGCGCTAATAAATACTTGAGTGTACGTCGATCACCAATGGCTACCCCAACCCCTTTTCGCTTGATTAGTCAATCTGACTACCGCCCATTGATACAAACTGACTAGACCCTCACGCCCCGAGGTCCATCTGACTATTCCATGTGTTGTCACTTTAAATTCGTGAACACCACACTAAGTTTTGTTTCAGCAAACCTTCACTAGTCGCGCTTTTGGTAAACATGTTGTACGGATATGCACTACACTTCCTTCATTTCTACTTTACTTGGAGTTTCCGTACAGCCCCTCCACTCCACCCTTGACCCCACCCACGCACCCATGTACATAGCCTCCTTCCTGTTTGCAACACGCTATCTCAATGTATCATCTCTAGTTTTTTCTGTCTTAAGAGTTCTGTAATCCAGCATTAATACCAACTTCTGTTTACACATAGCAATCAGTAAAACTGAGACGTTAATTTATACAAATTAATTGTATCAAGTGAAAATTACTTCATCCGGATCTTACCAATCTGATTTTTTCTCCATATTTTTGTCTTTTTTTTTTCCCACATCCATTGCTGTGATTTAATGATGGCAATCCATTTGAAATGTTTAACAAAAATAAAAAAAAGGCTGGCTGGCAGTTTAACTGTTCGTGAGGAAGATTGCTCAGTCTGCTACATCCCCCTCTCTGAAAGGAGCAAATTATATCGTTAATTAAAGACGTACACCTTTGCTCCATTTTGTTTTTATTAACCTAAACATCTATGAAAACCCCAAAACTCATTAATTACTTGTCTGGGTTAACTGCTGGTGAGTTTGAAGATAACATATATCACCGAACTTGATATGATTGATCTATAAAATATTTATAGTTATAACCATATTTAATATCAGAATCATTTCATGATAATTAGATGTAAAGATATTTTATTTTTTAACCGTGGCTTCAGGTGCTTTGTGAAGAAATGGTTTACGTACCGCAGATTCGGTTTCACAACCAAACAACCTGGAGGGAGTAAGGTTTTGGTACTATATCGCCTTGCTTACTCATTCGATATGAATGCTTTGAGATTTGACTCGCTTACCTGCCGCGTAACCCAGTTTCTCTCCCATGCAACCTGAGAGTTAACTGAACACCGTTAAGGCATCCAGATTTGAAAACATTACTGAAATGTTGAGTCTTCCACGAATAGGTCAAAACGATTTTCTTTTGAATCACTGATTAAATTACATTGTCAGTTCAACACTAGTGTGCCTTCACATTTACTCACTGTCTTGTGTATTTGCTCTGAGCATGCCAGACAACACAATGTATTCCTAAGATCACGTAATGTGCAATTACCTTAAAAACGCAGCTTTCTTGTGTGCAAAAAAAACAACTTTATTGACAGCATTGGATATACTTTTTGTCGGTGTTTTCTTTACTCTTGTTTTTGTGCGTAAGCGAAAATAAATCTCAAGAAAGGGAAAGGGGAAAGTATTAGGCGATACATAAATATTTTCTTTGCTTGGATAAAATGTTTGTTCCCAAAATTTTTGCTTACTTTTTTTTTTTTTTTTCGATACAAAACGATGTTGTTATCTGCACACCCCAACAAAAAGAAAGCATGTAGAACGATATAAGTTTTTTGCAAGACGAAGACCTGCCTTTTTTTGAGCTACTAGTCTAGAGATTATATGAGAGAATGATGATTTGTGGTATCTCTGTTACCTTACATGAGTGCATCTTGTTTGACTGCCCTGGTGTGTATAATTGGTAACTATTATAAGTGAATCGATAAGAGTATAATGTCAGGCAGTATATTATCACCTATTGACCCGTATAGACTATGTAATTAAGCTGGGCGTAACAAGTACAAACAAAATGTCGGGTTATCCTGTGTTTGAAACTAAGTTTTCAGCTGTTTGACGTAAAGTAAACAATGTAAAAGGGAAATCATTGTTAAAAGCCACAGCAAAGCAAGCCCCAGTTTAATTTCATTGATTCATTTCTGTTCCATTATTTTGTTTTCCATTCCATTAAACACTGTGGGAATACTTTAAAAAGAAACATCTTCTGTATAGGGATCAGTCTCTGTATTTTGAAAACCGTGGTAAGTCTCACAACAGATAACCTGCTACGCCTTGACGAGTATTAAATAGAAGCGTGTGATATTTTAAGATGGAGACCATGTCGTCTTTTTTATTTTTTTTTCCCGGCTCAGGAGTTAACTCAGGTGTTCTTTGGAAACACCATCCCGGGCGCTTGTATTCGTCCCTGCCTGCAATATAAATTTTTTTTTTTCCTTGTAAAAAAAAAATCCGACTTATAGTTGTTAAGGTCTGGTGCGGAAGAAAAGAGTGGAAGTTGGTATTACTACGCTAATATTATATTCAGATACCGGTTTTTGTACAGAGGCGATCATTATGTCGTTTAGGAAGTCGTTTTTTCGAATGTTCAGAGGGTTAAACAGAAGTGGCACCTGTGTTCTCCGTTCCAAACCGTCGGCTCTTCAAGGTCGTTCACGCTAAATTGCACAAACGAAAATTCCTTCTCACATACATCAAAAAAAATTCCGTCTGGTTATTTGGCTGTTCATCCCTTCCCCGGCTGTCTGAAAACATATCGTTGGTGTCTTTCTTGCTCTCTCTAGACAAATAAACCTTGTAGAACAGTGGTTCTCGGCGTCGCAGGCCACCTTTCTCACATTGTGACATCATGTATCCTCAATTCCTTTCCCATTTTGAATTTTCATTTAATAATTAATTTTTCACCATAATGCTTTTACGGCCGTAATTATTCCCAAGTCACCCGAGCATCATACTAACCTAAGCACGATTTTCAAAACTCAGTATCTGAATTGTGCTACATGGGACTCAGTTTTTTTTAAGAACTGTTTGTTCGAGATGGCCCCTAGGCTATAGTTGTGTATACTGGCATTTCATTTGATATAAATGTATATCGATAGTGTCAGGAGCAAACCGGCCAAGTCGGTATAAGCAAATTTTACAGGAGAAACAAAAAACTGCCGCTAAAACTAATGGGAAATGGACCTAGCTGGTTTGATCACATGCTTATTTTGAGTATTTCTACTGGATAATGGTAACAGCTACTTTTACATATGATGCAGGATTCCAGGCTTCACAAATTGGTACTAAATAAAGATATATGAAATTTTTGGACATGGCCGTTTTGCGCCTGACACCATCGATATGCATCAAGTGTACAGAGCACATTTTTTCCAAGTTTGGAATACCTCCTCTCACTGAAATTCCTTCCTCACCTAAACTTCCTCTCCCCTTAAATTTGAATTTCCTCCCCCCGGGAGACAAGTGTGTCCCGTTTGAGAGTCCCTGCTGTGGGAGATCATTTTGCAGGAATTTACTGTCAGACTAACCCCGCCGCATGTTAGAATCGAAGACAATGAAATTTGCGTTATCCTAAAACATACAGAAAATGGGTATTCAATAGCTTTCATGATGCAAATTTGATTTCTTCTGCGCCAATATTTCTTTTTTTCTGCTTTGTAAATGGCATTTCTGTCTCTGGGTTTTCCCCATATATTCGCAGTCAACAGGAACAAATATTCGGCTCAGAAAAAAAAAAAAAAGTATTTATGAATGTTTCCGGCCGTTTCTTTTTGTTTAATCTAGGTTGTTGTTTTTGTTGTTTTTGTTACATGATTTCATTTCTAAATTTTATTCTGGAATTTTCTATTCTTTTGGCGTACTGAAACAATAGAGCATTTTTAGAGAAACAAAGAGCATTATAAAGAGTTTGAGAAAACTCAGGCGCATTTTGTGTTGATGTGACGACCAATTCTGGAGTATTATTCGCTCAGGATTATCTTCCAAACATCCCTAAAGTTAATGCATGTAAATGTTTTAATGAAGGCAGTCTCACGCCATTACTGTTAAATAGCTAAAGCTGAAAGGATTTCGTTATCCTTTACCAGTGTTTTAGTAATAAATGTAGGCCCATTGCGGATATCGGCCATTTTAGTTGTAAGGACCGACGTATAACCTTGGCGATGGTAGCATTGAATTTGATTCGTTAGCTAATTTGCATTCCGAGCACTTCAGGCAACGTGAATCAATCGGCGGCGAGCTAAAAAAAAAAGTCCACTACAGTAAACAATGACACGTGTGTACACACACATGGAAGACGTTCGATCAATTCTTTCACTTTCTTTTCCTCTGTTTACACGGTTGGTTAAGAATCTGACCAGCTTGGATCCAATCTTTCCACCCTGTCATAACAGTCAAGTGCAATAAACCAGCAGGCATTTTAACCGCTTAGACGTATCTCGAAGTTACACTCGTCAGCTGATCCACCCACCATTTTAGGTGTCGGAAGTACAAAACAAAAACACTCTGTGACGTCATTTGCAATGAGCCTAAACATATTCGATGATGTGGTGCTTGTTTGTAGCTTAATTCTCTTAATTTATTGAAAACGTGTAATGTAGTGTTATTTTATGTTTGCTTTTTATTCTTTTTCGAAACCGTCATCTCTGTATATCACCAAAATACAGTTGGCACCTGTGTGGACATTCAAAACGTTTTCAATATGAGAGCTTTATGAAGACCACATTCAGTATGTCAGAACATCTATTCTTTGAGTCGATAAATACAATACTGTGCGCGCTCTAAGATAATTATTATTTTGCCACTATTGTTCCCTCTCAAGAGGTCATACCTTGCTAGCTTTAATCTTTAAGTTCTTTGGCTCACACTCCGGTGGATGTCCTTGTTCAGAATCGTTCACACCCCGGAATAATTCTAAGATGTTTTCTGTAGGCAGGATTCTTTGGCGATTCAAAGAAACTCTGTCATATTAATCCTAACGAAGTTTTTTTTTCCCCATTTCTCTAAGTTTCTCAGTTCTCTTTGGGTTTAATAATTGATTTGAAAATTTTCCTTGAAGTGATACCGCAAACAAACCGTATTGACAATTTTAGATGGGGTCATTTCGTTTATCTGAGGTCAGTTATTGTTCGCTTGTGGGCCTAAGGAGAAAAGGTTTTGTGTTGCAAAGTTCGGTGTTGAAACAAACAAAGAAACAAACAGTAGATTACAAAAGAAGTAGAAAAAGAAGAGAAGAAAAGAAGCGTTCTGTACTTAAAGACCTTGTCAGGATGACAAAAGAGAGTTATTGTTTTTTCCCTTTGTTTCTAATTCTTTTGTACTGCACTGTATAGGTTCTTTATAGTTTATTCTAAATGCGGGTTTGCTGTTGTTGTTGTTGTTGTTGTTGTTGTTGTTGTTGTTGTTGTTGTTGATTTTTGCCAGGTTCTAACTCTCCGCCAAGCCCCGCTACAACCTGACAGATTTTCTTCTGTTTTGTTTTTTTATTATTATTATTACCAGTTTAAATAAACTAAAACAGTGCAAGCCAAGAGAGAGGTACAAGTTTAAAATTTTGAAAACGCTCATCTAAAAGGACAAAATAATGAAATAATTTGTGCCAGTCTTTACAAAACAGAGGAAGACAGAACGCAGATTTTTGTGAAGCAGATTTAAGAATGTGATGTGTTTCTGCATGTGTTTTGTATGCGAGCGATCCAATTTTTTACAAAATTATTTACACAATCTTCACTGCACAAGTTTTAATTATAATGACAATTCAGTTCACAGTGCCAATTCAGCACATTGTTGGCGACAATTGGAGAGAACTTACCTCTCACCATGTGTGCAAAGAGTCCAAAGCTATATTACGCAGATTGTGACCAATAGCAGTGAATGTTCAGTCATTTCATCAGTAAAATGTGAATTGCCCACATTTCCATAATAATGTTGGTCAGGCGTGACGACGAACAGACAGATTTAGACTTAGAGCATGCCTAGTGTGTTAGAGACAACAGAAGGGCCGAGACGTCAGAAAGAACGCAATTCACGGGCGCACCTATCCACACACACAATAAACAATACTGAGATTCATTTGGTAAGTGATCAAAAGGTTATGTGGGAGTTCAGCTCCAACAACTTATCATTCTGGCAAAATTGAGATATCTTAGTTTGGTGACCTTTTAAAGTGGATGCACGTTGTAACTTTAATTCTAGTTTAGTCCAATTCATGACCTCATGATGACATTTTCGTTATTGATCTAGTGTGCATTTTTAAATTTTATTCCACTCTGTTCGTAGAAAGTTGGAGTTATGTACTCGTATGCTACATGCAGCCAAAGCTGATAATATAATAGCACTCTGAGCGGTCACGATTATCAATGCAAAATTGGGTGTTGTTGTTGCTGCTGCTGCTGCTGCTGTTGTTTTTGTTTACTGTTGTCGATATTTAATCTGCCAATAAATTCCAGGCGGTAGTGACGTCAATGTAAGGCAGTACAGTACAGAAATGAACTGTTTTGTTTACGGGCATGGAGGTATAAATCAAGGGCGTGGCATCGTCACCTTCTGGCGCCAGCTGAGCTCCAGTGCGTTAATGAAAAATATATTATGATATAATTACAGCTGGAAAGAGATATGGAGCCTTTAGAGAAGGTTTCGTTTGCCTTTACCATTACTGGCTGCAAATGAATAAAATGATGAGAACTGTTATGTGAACTGAAGATAAAGGTGAACATTGACCTTTCTAGTTTGACACACATAAAATCTCGATCCTTTGATCATTATGAAACTGTTAAACAGATGGAAGCTGGTTCAGTGGACTACTGAAACCCCAGTAATTTGCCTTCGATCTGTTATGTTTTGATGTTGAGGTGAGGCCATTACTTGCCACCCTACTGACCTGGTAGTCGAGCTATGGGAATGCTAGTTGCAAGAATGGTGGCACAATCAGGTAAAACTGACGTGAGACTGATAAATTATGTTCCTATTTCCAGGGCACATACTCTGGTGGGTACATAAGTTAAGTTGGTTGGCTATGTCTAAACATTTCCATTATGAAATTATCCGGAAGCTCAGATTTTTTCCTTCCTAACAACTTCGTTCCATTTTTATTGTTTTAACCTGTGAAATACTGATATCTAAGTAACTAGCACCAAGGATGATAATATATGAGGAATCCACTGTATATACATTGCATCGTACGTATTTAGAGATGTCGGTTCCGAAGCCCTACTATCAAACTTTCAAAATCAGCCCCACGGAAGACAAACTGGGTTATTATTTTCATTTTTAATAGTGCCTCATTTAAAAATTGCCATGCATTAAGAAATCAATTCCATTTTGTTTTGTTTTGTTGTTTTGTTGGGGTTTTTTTTTTTGTAACCAGTTTTTCCCGATCTGTAAATAGCAATAACGTGACAGTTTGAGTAGAGTAATTAAGAAAGAGTGCAAGCTGATCACGGTGGGCTTGCTTAGGTGAGCGATGAATCAGAGACAGAACACGCAGTTGAGATCTCCAGTAACATCTGGCAAACATTTGTCAGTCGAAAGCCGCTTATAGCATCCTCGCCAATAACAATTGAGTTTTTCCTTTTTTCTCTCTCTCTCTCCCCTGTCTGATAGGTATGCATTCACAATGTCGTGATCAGGGAGATATGAGATTGGATAACACTATCCGCCTGCCCATGAGTCCTTGGTAACATTCTCTGCGAGCGCGTCCTAGAGGCAATATTTCACGAGCTCGTGACTTTTGGCGTGAAGCTAATGTTTTTGGGTGTTTCACGCCACATTTCTGACGGTTACTGGCCCAGAATGTACACAGGACAAATTTACATGTAGGCTGTCCCTGCCACATAACATTCATATGCCAATTGGGTTTGGTATGCATTAACATACATACGCGTCCTCAGACACATAGATATAAACACATATTTACACACATACAAACTAGGTTTTGTAATTGGACTGTATAGGTGGTGATGAGCTGTTCTGTGGCTAGATCTGCACATTAATGAACACTTTGTCTATGAAGTGGCTTCTTTAGTGACCTCCTGTTCAGAGAGTTCCAGTCACGACTTCTCCTAGAAAAGTAAAATCTTGGTGTAGTTTGATCGTATAATGTCCAGCTTATTTTCGTGCATAATTCGTCACCGCTCGCTAAAACTGTAGTGCGGTAACTGGGTTTTGGCAACGTTTCAGGAGAGGCAAAAAACTGCTTTAGTTTAGCACTACAGTAACTGGTCTAGTGATGAGGACTTTCTGAAAATTTGCTATTCGAATTTTTTTGGTTTAGGAGTCTGGAACCGAGATCATTTGATGCGGCTTTGAATGCAGTTGAACATCTATAAAAATTGGTTTTTCGAATTTTAAATAATTACCGTCTTGGGGAACTGTGACAAAATATACCACAGAGAAACCAGTGAGACGAAACCTTTTGTGATTTTTCTAGTGACTGAAATGTCCAGGATTTTTCAGAATGACGCCAAGGTCCTGACGTTTATCCAGTACCAGCGCACAATTTATGGAGGGCGGAAATATTTTTAAAAATTCATTTCCGTTGTGAGCATGAGCTAGATGGTTACATATATTATTGATTTTGTTTTTCCACACGATTGTTCGATGTGGGCATGAGCAAAATTGTCTAACCATAATTATATTTTAACTTTTTCTGTGCTCTTACACTTTAATGTGTGGCGTGGTGTTTAGGAAAACATGATTTTGTAATGTTGTGATTTGAATTCATATGGATAAATGGGAAAATTTGTAAAACATTTTTGGGTTTTTATTTAGATCTAATCGTCATTAGGAGGGAATGCTATGAATTTGAGGGAAAACATTATCTGCATTTTTTGGAAAAGAAAAAAAAAAAATAATAATAATGGTTTCACTTCGTGTATCGACATTTTGCAGTTTAGCACCGGGCAACGCACTTTAGAACTGACCTGGTCGACAGGTCGTGGTATGAAGTGTAGAACAGGATTAAAATAACCTAAATTGATTATGTGACCAGTTGTTATTGACAACACGTGACTAACGTTATTTTTAGTGATCAGGCATCACCCTATGTCAGTGCTGGTTGAGCAGAACTTTTTACATCAGTGTTGATCCGAAGGAATGCACTATTGCCATAAATAATGGTCTTCAGATAAGATTACCTCACCCTGGTAGGTTTTTCTTTCTGTTCTTCCTTTCAGTCCTGTGCGTTCTGACTCCAGACATTTACAATGTGCAACTAAGGTGGTTGCTCTCGTGTGAGCTGCATGTACTTGTATAGTTGTGCATGGACCTTCGTTGGGGATAAAGTACTTTTGTATGAAAGTAATACAGATGTATCTCATGATATGGTGATACGAGAGGCTTAGAAAAAAGCGTACTAATTTATGTCATTAACCTGGAGTGAGCACAACAAACTTCGAAATTATTTGTTGTCAGAAACAATAATGATGGCTTAAACTAGTTACAGTTGTAATTCATACTAATGTCGATCATGTTTAGTATTATTGCTGATATGTCTTTGCCCCCTCTTATCTATTTTCTGATGTGATTATTTTAAGTGAAAAAAAAAGTTAAGATCTATTTAGATTTTGACAGTCTTTTCATACCTAAGTTTTGTTGCTGGATTGCCGATGCAGATTTGTCCTGAGCGAATGGCTTATTTTGTCCTCGGCGGAAGCTTTGAAATAGAGCGACGTTACAGCCGAAAAGCAACAAATTTAATTGAATGCTACGATTTTTGTAGTATTTAAAGTGCAGATCATGTCTCTCTGGCACGCCTCTGTCTATCTGTCAGTCTGTCTGCCTCCCTCTCCGGCATTTTCTCTCTCTCTCTCTCTCTCTCTCTTTCTCTTTCTCTCTCTCTCTCTCTCTCTCTCTCTCTCTCTCTCTCTCTCTGTCTCTCTCCCTCTCTCTGTGTCTTTCTCTTCTTTTCTTTCCTTTCTTTCACCCTCTCTCTCTTTCTCTCTCTCTCTCTTCTCTTCTCTTCTCTCTTTCTTCCCCATCTCGCTCTCTCTTTTACACTTTTTAAATCTTTTGTGCCTGTGGGTATGTGTTGTATGTGTGTGTGTTTGTACAAAATCGATTCAGGTTATTATTTACGAATAATTATTTCCTGAAAGGAAAGAAAAGAAACGCAGAGCTTTCATTTTTTCCAACCGAGTGCGATCTGTGAATGAGAAAGCTTGGTATCATTGTGAGAAGATTAAAACCTTGGACATGGCTTTTATAAAGCCCTATTGACATTATTCCCAGCATCATACTTTGTATTTAGATCACGACGGGAATCTTATATAAATAATATTATAGTAATCTCTGTTTTGTTGTTGCTGCTGTTTTCCATGAGATTTCATAGAGGCCGGTACATGCGCAAACACAAGCAAAAACGCTGTACTAAATACATAGCTTAATCAG
This sequence comes from Onchidella celtica, assembly GCA_963931925.1. Lineage (NCBI taxonomy): Eukaryota > Metazoa > Mollusca > Gastropoda > Systellommatophora > Onchidiidae > Onchidella > Onchidella celtica. The sequence goes on from OZ007569.1 coordinate 68,338,255, forward strand.
TGTGCGTTACAAAAACTATGACCATATTTAATTTATTTTGAACATACAGATGATCTACGGACGACGAGAACGACGATCGTGATGATGTGAGAAAAGAAGGGCAGTATAATGAACCTTTCAATCAATCCAAATATGTGAAACATTTTAATGATGAAGATTTGTACTTAAACTGAACGCATTCGTAATGATATGATGTAATCATCCGTGTCCGTTTAAAGATCTTTTTTGCCATATCTGTGATTATGCACTGTGGCAGATGAAAGACTGTATACAATATAATATATTATTGAAATCCCGATACAGACTTGAGGTTAAATAACTATTATTATGGTGTAACAGCAGTTCTCTGGCTTTGCTTTTTTAAACGGCATGTATGTAGCAAACATAATGCTGTGCGCCAAATGTCACTGCACAAACTGCATAGGTATGTGATATGTGGCCTGGATAACCATCTCAGTGCAAATAGGCCAGGAAACCCCAGTCATATCATTTATTTCAATATTTGCACTGACTGTAGGAACGGTAGCCGGGAATGGGAGCAGGAGGAAGAAAACAATAATATGTAAGTTGCAAAAACATTACGAAGCCTACAATTCTTTGCCAAAATTAGGCTAAAAGAAGACTGAAGTTGTATATTGCAAATCCTAGCATGAGAAATAATATAGAAACGATACACAAAAGGGCAAAGAAAGAAAAAAAGGAAAATGGGCTGTCTGTCAAAGGATCTTTGTCATGCACAATCCATTGGACATATATACTGCTACTGATAAAACTACTTTCTTGCACAAAATCCACAATTGTCACTTAAAACAAAGAGAAACTCCTACCCTGATCCCAAACCTGTTGTTTGCCAGTCATTAGCATATTAAATTAAATTTAGTAGGATACTAAAACTTTTGTTTGTCGGTAAGTGTTGTAGCTATAATTGCTGCTAGTAGGAAAGACAATGGGCAACTCAAATATGTTATTAGAATTGTCAGAATGTAGATAAAGCCAGAAACAAAGGTGCAATGTCAAGGGTATTTGGGAGAAAGAGAGGGAAGTTTCAGAGAAAGAAGAGCAGGCTGAGAGATCGACAGAAAGACATAAAATGGTACACACAAAAGACTGAACTGTCGCCGAAGCAAAGGTTATATTTCAAGCAAAAAGCAATTATGTACACAAGAGTCAATCTAACTGTGTCTCCACTGACTCGAGTCACTCACGACACGTCTGTGCGTCAATTTGGCATCTGTCTGGTTTGCACAGAGCTCCATGTAAACAGAAAATAACAAATACCTACTAGGCTGGGCCGGGGAGAATCAATAACATCAAAATTGATCTTGCATTCGTTCTGAACTGACTCACTCCCATGTAGCTTGTTTACTTAGTTTACATGTAGTGTAATTATAATGCTTGTAACACGGTAGAAGAGATCACATTATTCTAAATCTGACAATATTTTTGGTAAACAAATCATAGGATGACCTCCGACACAACCTCCCCCACCACCCCCCCCCCCCCCCAACTACGAGTTTTCGCATTTTGTTTTATGTAGAGCTACCAAAATGTTATAAACTTCTCATCATTCTCATTTTGCCCTGTCTGCATTTAAACAATGTTTTCTTCCTCTTTAAAACAGACTTCTCTAGACTTCGTGTCTGTGACCATCGCATACAAAGTAATATCCAGATTCTACTGAACGGAGGTTAACTATTTTTGTAATGATGGACATTTATTTTTATAGTTTAACAGTGCAAAACCAAATGTATTGATTTCTTGTGAATGGTAAAGCCGTCATTTTAAAATTGTATTTTAACTCGCAAATGGCCATAAATCTTTGCATTCCAAATTCGATTACTGAAACTAAAATTATACTATGACATTTAAACACCATGTGTACACGTTAAAGAAATGATTCCTTGACTGACACCCGTTTAACGCTAACCTTTTCACTACTGCCCCAGGCTAAAATGAAGCTCATGGTTGGTAAATATCAGGACTGGAGAATAAGCCATTGTAAAAAGTATCTTTGCACAGGAGAAATATCGTGAAAATATTCACAATCTGATGTCCGTGGTTTTTGTTCAATGTTATAAGGAAATCCAGAATGGACTGAATAGGTTTATTCTTCGATTTTCTTGGCCATTTTTGAAGACTTCATGTTTTTCTTAAATTGTTTTTTTAGTCAAGTAGCCAGAAAAGTTTGCACTCTCTGGTGTAATAAAATTATGTAACTCTGTTACAAGTTGCCTTGCTAAGCTGTTTAAAATTGCTGCAATACAGGTGGAAGCACTATGGTGATAAGGATGTGTTTTATATGAACGCCTTATCTGGTCAGTTTTGATCGGGCCATCTGGAATATTCTTAGATCCAGATTATATAGTACATCATGACATTAGTTTGACATGTTACCAACGTCACGGTGTCACATCCATATTATTTAAAACATAAATACATTTCATGTTACAAACAGAATTTCACAGACACTTCTAGCATATTCCGTCGGGCTTTTTTTTCCCCCCAAAATGGTCTTGTCGGCAGCATTTGTGCTATTTATTAATGGAACTTTCGTCATTATGAAGCTCATAGTGCCTTGGAGATTGACGACAAAGTTTATGGCTGAGACATAACATCTACTGTTGTAATCTGGCAACTTGGGGGCAACGTTTTCCCTTTTTGAAAAAAGGAAGAAAAAGCTGGACCCCCAGTCATGAAACTTTGGAAGATGAAAAGTAAGGGAATAAGTTAGGATTTTACAGCGCCAGTTCGTGGATAAACTGTGGTGAACTGTAATAAAATTAGACAGAAAACTATATGTTATGAGGTTGTGGATTTCGTTCGCAACTTTTTAAGAATCTAAATTCTCCACTAGGTATCGTATCTGTAAACAGCGCTAATAGCGCCATTTTTCGATAGTTGAATGGCACACTCCGGTGCGCAATAAATTATCACGTTGCACACAAACATGCGAATGATGGTGCCGAGGACAGCAAATTTTTTGTAAAGTCAAAAATTGGCAAAAAGATAAACTTGTATGTAGCGAGGCCTCGCGTAAGAAATAATACCCAAACGATACAACAAAATGCAAAGAAAAGGGAAGACAGAAAAAAATGATATTTCGGTTAAAACCTTTCTCAGGGGAAAAAAAAAAGAAAAAAAGGAAAATTAAACAGATAAAACAATCGAACATTTAAAAAAAAAATGTAAGTAAATAGATGTATATGTATATATAGTCCTATATATTATATATATCAAAATAACAGGAAAGAACAGTAAAGACAAATACAGCACAGGAAGGTATAGGATCAGTGGTAGGAAATTGTCGGTACAATATTTTTTTTAAGCCTCCCTGGGCATTTCTGCTTGAACGAAATACTTTTTTTACACCTCGTCTATCGTAAATAAATCTGGAAACTGCATAATTTAAATTTTGTGACTCACATTACAAATATAGATCATTTTGCTTCCACCACTTCCCATAAATCACAATGTAACTGCATTTTCCAGTCTACTTGAGCGTGAAGAGGATTTATTCCCAAACATTTCTTGAACCTTATTAGCCAAAAAGTGTGTCATAGCTCAACGTGCGAGCAGTCTCTTCCTGCAAAACAGATGGCAGGATGCGGCAATTATTACTGGAAATAAAATGCTCTCGTGATGTATTAATAACTGAGTTTTATCATTAGGTATCGAGAGGATGGTGAAAGGTTTCATAATTATTATTATAATCTGTGATTGCTATCTACTCTCTTCATTAATATTTTGCAGCTGCCAACATACATATTATCTGATATTTTATTATTTGTGACATCTTCCTTCATTTTATTTTATTATTTTCCCCTCTTATTATCTTCTTGGTGTTTCTTTTATCATGATTTTATCGATTTTGCTGTTCTTAAGGATGCATGTCCTTGCTCTTGCAGTTGTCTTAATGTCGATATCACAATGTTTGTTGGAGGATGATTTTATATGACAGTTTACAGCCTCGCCTAACGTTAGGGTCACAGATTGTACTGCGAACATCAAATTGTAATAAACCCAATACATTGCTAACCGTAACTTGTGAGATAAATTAACCTGCAGACTGTTTATTGCCTCTGTAATGTAGGTTTTCATTTCGACTATCAGCGCTCCATTTCTGAGCAAAACTAAAAGGGTTAAACTTGCTACACTGACATAAACCATTTGTAAAGCGTTGGAAAGTTACCCATGCAATGGTTAGCAGCATAGCTGTCAGTGTGTAGCTTGGAAGCTAAAACCATTGAAACACAAGACAATAGTAGAAAATGGCGCACATATTGATATACTGGCTTCTTCCTTTGTGGCAGGTATCAAAATGTTCTCTATTTAGGCTTGTATGATTCCTGATGACAAATGGTCAGATCTTCGACAACAGACACTCCTTCTGGTTTCTGTCTGAGTCAGCCTTGACGTTTACAAGGAAAATCTATTTTAACTGCATCTCCAGCGCTCAGTGTTCAGCCAATTACGTCAGATTTCACAGACTTCATTTGACAGCCAGGGGACATTGAAGCCCCGATGTAAGGAAGCTCAAAATGAGATTTCGGACTGGCTAACATCATAGGCTGTACACTGTCTTCCCTTCCTCCCCCTGTCTCGGCTTTCCCAGCCATCTCTTCTCCTTCCTAACCTTGTTTTGCCCGCTCACATCAACTCCCCGTGGCCTGTCAGTGTTTTTTCCTCCCTATTTTCTGATTTTGTACCCTCTTTATTGAGTGCTCTTTTATGATCTATTTATCTATCTATCTATCTATCTATCTATCTATCCGTCTATCTGTCTATCTATCTATCTGTCTGTCTGTCTGTCTGTCTGTCTGTCTGTCTGTCTGTCTATCTATCTGTCTATCTATCTATCTGTCTGTCTCTATGTCTATCTTTTAATCTAACGATCTGTCAGTTTGTCTGTCGATTCACCCATCCATCCACCCACCCACCCATCCATCCATTCATCCATCCATCCATCCACCCATCCATTCATCTATATATTCATCCATCCATCCATCATCAGTCCGTCCGACTATCTATATCTATCTATCTATCTATCTATCTATCTATCTATCTATCTATCTATCTATCTATCTATCTATCTATCTGCCTGTCTGTCGACCAATCCATTAATTACCTTATCTGAGAAATCGGACCTTCATCCACGTTAAGTACAAAACCCGGATCCCATCAGTAACATTGTTTCATTAACAGTGATCTATGGACTGCGGGCTTAACAGCTCAGAATAGTACTGGGATGTCGGATTTGTCATCATAATAATGATTGATGAAAACAGAAACACGGCAGTCTGAGGTTCTTGCTATTCTTTGCTAAAGAAAATCACACTTTAGTGTGAAGACCTCTGACTTTGACTTTATTCGTAACCAAGACACGAACTATTTATAGTGTATTTTACTGTCACATTCCCTCTTTTCTTTGAAGTGAAAATAAAATTACGGGCTCGTTCAGAAAGCTGATAAAGCACTAACGCCATGATCTACTTGGTCGCTGTCTATGGAAGGGATTGGAAAACAGCTTTTTGTACTCCGAAGATCAACTGTCATGGTGTGGACAATACATACAATTTTAAGAAATATATTTTATGAAGTAATGGCTAAACACGAAGAAAATTGTATATAGTAATCCACATAGTTGGTGTGGTCGCTCATGCTATCGCAACACTGTCAGATACATTATAATATCACAAGTTCATCATTCACTCCGTCTCTGTCTCGGAAATCCGTTGAATTTATTATGTTTATAATATTATCGGCAAACAGCTTTAAATTTTGTGCCAGTGTTTTTCGTGCCAAGCCATTGTACACTTTATGACCGAGTAGTTGTGACTACTGTTTGTGTACGGTTTTTGTTTTTGCTTTGTTTTAACTTTTAGAACAGTTTGTTTTACTGCAACAATACTTTACCGTGCAATTAACCAATGGTCATTAACAAGTATATATGACTTTATATGAAAAGCACAGTCTGAATTCTTAGCCAGTGAATCACAGACATTATGGTTAAATTTAAAGTGTAAAAATATGTTACGAGCCATATCAGCGACACCATTTCTTTGTTGTTGTTGTTGTTGGTGGTGCTGGTGGTGGTGAATCTCAAGTTGTTGTATTTGAAGTGGTAAAGTGAACCTAACTGGTACGGAAAATTAGATTTTCTGTTCTAACAACTGCGCAGCCGAAAAAGCCATGTAGTAAAGTGAAAATAGTCATCAGGTTGTCTTTGACTGCTTTGTTAGTGACGAAGATGTGTTTGTTGCCTGTGATTTCAAACATCTGATTATGTAATATTTGGAAGTTTAAACCTGACGTTAACCTACATCTGGGAATGATATTTTGAATTGTAATCATGTTTTGAAATATATACATGTACCTCAGTGAAAGGCAATGAAAACTTGTGTTGTCCTCTGAGATATTAAAGTATAGTAAATTATGTTTTCATTCTGTGATCTATTTTTTTTAATTTTATTTTATGTATATAAAACAGAAAAGTTTTCAGTAGTTAAGTATATACCTTGGTCCTGGTTAGAAATTGGAACTAAATTGCTGTCCAAAGCTAGCGCGACCAAAAATCTATTGAACAAAGCAAAGTGGGTTGCCAGCTACAAACAAAAATAAGGCTCACTTCAGCAAAACAGACTTTCTATCATTCCGTAGTGGAGTGCATATATATATATATGACTAACAAGTTGATCAATTGAAGTGCATAATAATATAAAGATTTATAGTGACAATTTAGCGTTGGGGCATGTGACTGTAAAATATTCATTCCACTAGAAATACAGCAGGGTAACTGATGTTTACGCTATGAACTGTCAAATGCAAGTGATTAATTTCTTGCCAGCAATGTAACATGCATAGGCACAGTTTCATTATGACTTCATTCAACCAAATCCGCTTCTCTTTGTACTCTTGAATTTGGATTGTTCCAATGATTATGCCGTTCAATTTTTTTTATTCAACAGGCTCAGCGAAGTGACAGAAGAATAACAGGGATGTGTTGCATATGAGAAAGAACTAAAGACAACGTATTCACAACATTCCAACATAATTACAGACACTGTGTGAACATCATGACTCAAGAGGATAAAATAACGAATACGTGATTACATCAGTAACCAGCACTTGAACTTTACTTGAGGCAACCTTCTGTGTATCTCTATAAGAGTAAGTTAAACAATGAATTATGAACGAGTCAGATAATGTACAGACGTTTGTCATTTGTTGTGTTAGGCCAATTTTCTTTCTTCAGAACTGATGAAGTTCAGTGTTGCCGCTGATCGATCATCTTCAACAAAAATCATTCAGTTTGATTATAACCATTATTATTCTTCATGCAAGCTGAAGTATTTGAAAAACTGACAATATGTGTTTACATCTTGGATGTAAAGTTTGTTAGTGGATAACATTTCCCAAATCAAGCTGAACTTTTTAAAAAAACGAACGTCTTTCAACAATTGCGCCAGTCCTTCTTGAATATATATATGAATTTTGTTTCTGATTCAAACACTGTTTGAGACGCGCTGAGAAGTTTTGAAGTGCTTCAGAAACAATGCAAGTCGTTTACAGCGGGGGTTCGACCCCCAGTCCTTCACCGCGCCTACCTAGGAAAGCTGGATATGGCCGGCCTATAATGCCTGGGTACATGACCCACGTCCACCCGCAGATTCTAGTTCAGCGGTCACGTGAGAAGTTTACAGAAGGGGACACAACTCTTCGAGACTCCATTCCTGCAATGAGCAAATGTGTTGCTACACTCTGCCTTCTGCTTAACATCATTCTACCCGGCTTTGGTGAGTAATGTCATAGTTTTTACCCACCTTTAATATTCCTCAATGAAACGTGATGTATAGTGCGAAAGCCTGCACTTTATTTTTTTTGTTCTGCGTAGTACTTTGGCGGTCGGCACCAAACACATACCACGGACAGCATAGTTAGATGTATGGTCGATATACAGATAAGATTAAACTGGCGCACATGTTGTACAAATTATTTGTATATTGATTATAACGAAGTGTAGTAGATTTATACGTATAGTATATATTTTCATTAGTTTGCTTTAATCCCTGTGCCTAAAAGAACGACAGTGCACATGTGCACCGGGGCGAGGGGTATTAAGTGCTGAGTGGAGATAAAGCGAGGAGATAGAGCTTGTAACATAATGGCAATTAAATCTGAAAGATATGAATAGGTCAAAGCCGGTATGTTTAATCGATCTGCCTGGGTCTGTTACCATCTGCTACATCGATACACAGTTGCGTTTAATAATTAATAACAATTTCGGAAGGATAAATCTTACGGCTCTGAAATCAACCCGCTAGAATTAATTTGGTCTGTGCATTTAATCGTCAGTGTGAAATCAATTATACTGCATCACATTAGTTGAAAGCAAACGGTAAAAGCAGAAAGTTCATGTAAAATGATTCCACAAGCATAATGGCACAGTCAGTATTTCTGTCCCTATAGACGAAATGTTTCCAATATCCAAACAAATGTTTATTGTATAAAGGTGGGTTCCAATATTGATATTAGCTGCCTGTTGTTGTTTTTTTTTTAAATATGAAACATCAGGGTTTTCAGGAAACTATACAATGTTATCCTACATCATTCAGGCCAAAGAGGGACATGGTAACAATGTTTTTCTGAAAATAGATAATTATGATATAAAACGAATTACCATTGCCTGACATTTAGAACCAAGTCGGATTTAGTAGTCTCAGAAATCCGACGTGCCCGATTCCTGGACGAATGGTTATCTAAATGTTTCTATTCATTGGGTAAGCTCGCTGGTGGTGATACGATTCTCCATAATCAATCTGACGGGCTGACATACGGTCTAAATGCTTCGTGCAAGACACAAATTTCTGGTTGTAAGCTCAGCGTTCTCCAATTCCCTGGCCAGTTTCAGCTGAATCAGATGGTTACACTGTTCTTTGAGCATTATTGACACTCGCCAGTCAGACGTTTCTGAATTGAAGAAAGCTAACTGTATCAAAATTTAATGGTTTGAACTTGAAATGAGAAAGACAGTGGATGAAATTAGTATACAGTGCCGAAAGGGCGCCAGCGACAAGGCTGCTTACACCATCGGGATAATCAGTTTAAAAGAGTGTCACATGGGACTTGAAATGGGTGTTCTTTTAATAGATTCATCACGAGAGCTATGCTTGCCAGCGTACTTATCAAGAAATGTTATTTACAGACTGATGCTGAAAAAAGTTATCAGTATTGATGCATTTCATTCACAGAGCTCTAAAAATTATCGGATCGTAGCGGTCTTTGATTATTTTCGATAGCGAGATTGTGGTATGCTTTTCATGACACTGTCCACAGCCGAAGGTTCCGGGCGGTTTTATTTCACTGGTCCCAGTGGACTGCTGTTTCTTTCGTTTGGGACATTAACAAAAATGGGAAAAGAATGACAGAAATAATGTTACACGGACGGGGAAGAAAGCAGGAATGTCAAATAAATTGATAAACTGGAATTTTCCTTTTTGAGCCCCATTTCACTGTTTCTCAACAAAATCCTGTTTGGTGGGTCGTTGGTCAAACTTTGCAGCCTAGCATTGAACACTCTGTTATATTAGTATAGTATGTTTGTTTTTATTTTCATACAAACTAATTAACATCCGTTCATTATTGCTTCTATTTGGTCTTTGAATTTTTATTTAAGGGTCCTTTTCAAACAATCCCATATGCAGAGTTGCCAATCGATTGTTAGCAATTACATTAATTTTTAAAACAGTATATCGTTGTAAAGCGTTCCTTTCAAATTGTGTTCTATTGTGTCTGGTCGTTTGTGATGCAGCAGTTGCCAATGCAATCAGGCATTTGAAAGACGAAGTTCAATGGGGAAATTGCAAATTTTAATGTCACGAAGCACTTCAGTGTGAAACCACCCTGAATTCGTGCGACTTAACTGTAAGTCACTCTGTCCTTCACCGAGAGAGAAAACAAAAATCCACCCGCCCTTCATTGTACACAAGAAACCCAATTTGCTCTGGAACAATAACTGTTTACCGTATACCTTGGCTCTGTGGGATGTCTGCACATTGTAAAGGATACTGTGGAGTTTACATTCGAATGTTGCAGGTTTCTGTCTACCGAATTCACAGAGGTCGATAACTCTTTGAAAAGTGGCACTGACATGTTGGGATCTGACTTATAACACTGTAAGCGCGTCATTGTAAACTGAAAGCTGCGGGCGTCTGCGACCGAACTAAGTATTTGAGGACATGCTGACTTCCTCTCCTTGGGCATACCTTGCTAAGAGCAAAACGTTTTATTTCAGTGTCTTATATTTGGCAACTTCTTTTTTAATGTTGAAGGAGGCTGTGATCTGTCTGTCTGTACGCCAACAAACTGCTAAACAACAATAAGTTATGTTTGCGCGTGTTGTTTAGCACTATCTGAGCCAAAGCCCAGTAACGAGTCCTGTAATCCCTTTTCGGATTTGTTTATCAACGAAGTCTGTGGTTTGCATGGCAAGACGGTATATAATGATAGGCTAGACAGTACAAAATGGTTCTATTCCACATCTGTGTAATGTTAGTTGGTGCCATGCATTCGCTTCAGAGATTTGGAGAAAAGGGAGGTTTTTTGGTGAAAGTGAGGAAAAAAGCTTACAAAACAAGATTCATTTTCAGCTGTTTTTTCTGACAAAAATAGAAACAAAACAAAAAAATACCCGGTGTTTGTGATGTGGCAACGTTAACCAAGAGTATACAGTACGCAATTAATGTAATTAATCGGATTTTGAATTGCAAATCCGTTTAATATTTACTTGTTCTAGAAGATCCATGTTGTGTGCGTCCGTTAGTGCTGTGATAAGGAAGAAAAATATTTACAAATATCGGATTCTGTTTGTATTTAAGTCGTTGTCTTTGAAGTTACAAGAAAATCAGTTAAAAATGCAAATGATACGGTTAAAACCTTACAACATTTTGTTTTAACCTTACAATCTTGGGAATTTTTTAAAAATTATTATAATTTATTATTCCTTTGGTTGTCTTTGAAGCATTTTTTGAGTTCTGACCAAAGACACAAGTTCAAAAAAGAAAACACATTTGCCTGTCCTAACAAGAATCAAAACAGATAAACTTTATACTACATGTTACACATCCCTGCAATTCGTGCTGTTTATTTTCTCACAGGGGATCACAAGAAGCTTTCAGAAACATTAGGTCGAAGCATGATTATAATTATCATGATTCTAGTAATAGGTGCGGAAACAAAACATGTTCCCTATATTACAAGCCCAATTCCGTCCATCAAATCTACTGCTGTTAAAAACTGGCGGGAAGAAAGTCTTGTATCAATGAAGGATGTAAAATGGCATAGTTTTGGTCTCTCTCTCTCTCTCTTCTCTCTCTCTCTCTCTCTCTCTCTCTCTCTCTCTCTCTCTCTCTCTTTCTCTCTCTCTCTCTCTCTCTCTCTCTCCCTCTCTCTCTCTCTCTCTTTCTCTCTCTCTCTCTCTCTCTCTCTCTTTTTTTCTTTATATTCTTTTACAAAGTTTAAACTACGGTTGAATGTTTATCACTTTCTTCCTCGAGAAATAACATAATGCATTTATTTGTCTTTACTTAAGGTTTTTTGTTAACTTCGACTGTCCAAATCCCTGCTACTATTTTGGTCATTGTTGTATCAACATTACAGAGTGCAGCAACAAAAACTTTTGTTGGAGGTCTATGGACTTTCACATGTTCACAATAAAGTAAAAGTCAAATTAATGGTTGCCGCGGTGTACTCACTGATTAGACCATGAACGTTTTATGAACTTTTACTCTGCATAATTGCAAGCATTTATTTGGACACTGAAATGTGACGTACAGAAACTCTTACTCTAGAGTCGAATATCATGAAGTAAATGCATGAGTAAATGAATTATATTATTCTGACTGGGTGTGGTTTGAAAGTTTGCCTGATTAAGAATTATACAATCATCACCCTATTATTATTATTCAAACAGCGAACTACCTTTGGTGTGCTTAAGATCACTTTTCGCCCCTATAATAGCATCAGGGTTCATTATTCCCTGCGTTTGAGTGTTCCAATATTGATATCCGTCCAGTTTTGAGTCTCCAGTGGTACTAATTGCCATAAAACAATGCAAATGAAGGCAATGTTTAAGGTGGTTTCAAGCTCTATGCTGAGTGCATTTGGGCATCATGGGATCCTGTTTCAGAATCATTCGATGGCCGTTTTGAATTATTGATGAACTGAGTTTCCTTGAAGGATGTTTCATTATTCTGATTTCACGCTGAATGTGAAATACGCAGATCTATTTCAGTGCTGAATTATGCTGGTAGGAAGTATGGCCTAAGAATTGTACTTATCTACACCAGCTCTTGTTCAACAACGAAAAATTAGTATAAACTTTGCGCCTGATAGAGAATTGAAAAGCCATCCCAGCGGGCCTTGCCCTTCTTGTACTCAAATGTTCCCTTCTATTTATCCTCCAATCCCCCATCCCTACCCGTGCACCCGCCCCAACGCCACCTCTTCGACGGGAAGTTCTTAAAGACAAATTTGAGGACAACATTTTGGGCTGAAAAAAAAAAACTTCAACCTGAAAGACAAGTCCCGTAATATTCAGTCATGAAGGGCAGGAGAATTTTTAATATTGTGAATATTTATTATTATTAGTATTATTATTATTATTATTATTATTATTATTATTATTATTATTATTATTATTATTATTCAGGAAATATACTTTATTTGGGGAGGGAGGGTATGCATACATTTTTCAGTTTTGTGACCTTCAAGGTAATTCTAGGAATGCCAAATTCACCACTTTTTTCTTTGGAACATCCTCAAAATCAATTATTAGGGCGCAAATTGTCCATTTTTTATTTTTTATTTTTGCCTTTTTGATATTCTGAATTATGGAAGAAATAACAATGCCCATGTGGATGACAATTAGACATGGTCCCCAGATTGCTAGCTTTTTCACCGAACTTCCCGTATGGACGTTTTTTTTCCACCAACAAACTTCGATTCACATTGTAATTCGCAATTAATTTTTGTTGGTGATGAATATGTAGATGGATAAAGTAGAAACGGGTATGAAACCGACATTAGATGTCCTATATACACTCCAACAAAGTTGGTCTCCAACCAACTGATGTTTCGGTATCTTTACTTTGTGAACGTAAAGAACATCTCAATAGGTAGTTGTGTTTTTTCTGGTTGTATGGAGACCAGGACAGACTCATCATCCACCTGCTTTTGTATCAGTGTCAACAGTTTACCTAACCGAACGAAAACATTATATAGTCGCCCTCAAACGAAGTAAAAGCCCTCTGCTAGGAATAAAACTTTGAAGTACACTTACATTTATTTATCAACAAGACAATGGCGTCTTTGTGAGTAAGATTTCCTTCAAATAATTGTTTTTGAAGCGTTCAAGTTTCGAAAATATCAAGATTTACAATTTAAGAGTTCATAGCGTCTATGTAAAAAGTCAGCAAATAATTCCATTCATTGTTATTATTATCAATACTGACACACAGAAATAAGCTGACGCCCATGGTACAGCTATGAGGAGGGTGGGGGGGGGGGGGCAAGTACGTTTCGAAACTTCTCTTCGTGTGATATGTGATGATCTGGGGCGGAGCAAGTCTGCCTCGCCCGCAGCCCCAACTGCTTGCTTTATGTTGAACGACTGAGTCAATAAATTCCACCCATCTCAGTCCATTTAGATAGCGACCAGAACTCGGAACTTTGAACGGATGAACATGTCATTATCTGAAGTGTACACCAATGCTCCCAATATTTGCCTCTAGTATGTTAAAATGAAATTCGGGAATCACTGTAGAATCTGGAAACATGTTGCAAACACATTTCTTTCCCACCAAGAAATATTTCTTGTATTGCTCGGGCTTGTTCGGCTTTGGAACAGAAAGAACAGTGCAGTAAAAGTGTAGCCAAATTGTATTTAGTTTGCTTGCCCCCCGCCGAAGAGAATTTACAGTAAACTTGTAACTTATATTTCCCAAAGTCATTTATTTTAACGCATAATTAATTATCTCTTCAGACAGATTATCTTCCTGGAATAAAGGCAAGAGTTCGGGCTTACTGCCAATTTGTGTTGGCAAATGTAGGCCAAATGGTTATTGCTTGGGCCAGCATCGGCTTAGAAATGATAACAAGAAAACAAAACATGTGAAAGGAATGAGTGAGCACTGGTAGAATACATTAATATGGTCGGATAGCTATATCCGGAGATTCCCCTGGACTCGGCCAATTTCCAGCGCCACTGGATCTGTTTACCATCTGGACAGGAGACTATCTTCTAGTCTATTCTTTGCTTATGGTCGGGTGCAGCTTTTGTTAAACCAGTTAGTTCACTGCCTTGTCCGAAAATTCTATAACTTACAAACTTTGTTAAAAAATACTCAATTATAAACAAAAATACGAATGTTTATCTCAACAAAAAAAATGTTAGTGATACTGAAAAGTGCCTGGGTTCGTGGTGAAGGAACATTGGGATCGAAATCTTGTCGGACTTTTTATTTATTAAATAATAATATATTAAAGACTATTTAAATACCATCTCTCGCAGATTCCTGTAGATTCCCTGTAGATAACGAATACTAGGAAACTGACAGTGTCACCTTTGTTCTGTCTTTGCCCTCGTTAACATCATTAGTAGGTACCGTGAATGGGTCTTTCACTCATTTTCTCAGCCAGAATGTATGGTGGACAGACTGACGGATTTCAATACATGCGTGAGACAGCAAATCAGACTAGACTAAGTGACACTTATTCAACTTCACCACTGTTCATCACAATATTTTGCCATTCTTTCATTTCCGAGACTATACATAGAGACATGTTATCATTCTTGTGAATATGACATGGAACACACAAAAGAAATGCTTCCACGTTCGCTAATAGCAGAACGCTATGTCTGTATGACAGTGAATTGTTTAGCTAGACGGATAACAAGACAAGACATTATTATTCTAAAAAATTCGGCTTTCATTCCGTGTCCGCTATGTTCTCAAAACGTGATGAAAACTGTTTTGTTCACATTGGTGCCACAAGCTAGCCAGATGTTGAACGGACAAACTCAGCGTCTTCATTTGACGTGTTACTCTCGTACCTTCGCCAGACATTCTTTACCTGTACGCTGTTAGCGATTAGCAAATGCCAGTAGGGAGAATATGGATGAAGTGATAGAAAAATAATAGTGTAGTTTACCTGTGTTCCTTTTGTTTTTTAGCCGGTCGGTACTTTATAAGACACACGTGGGCGCCGTCAGACAATCTTCTGTCGAGTTTTTCCCTGGCTAAGTGGATCTTGTAGGGCACATGGCAACAGGAGAAAGGGAAGTGAAAGAAAATGAAAGCCACATAGCGAGGGGAAAACAGGCTGTAGTTTGGTGAAAGACCTGAAATTGAGAAGCAGAATGGGAAGTGGTCGCTGCACAAAACGTCAATGTACTATCAATTTATTCAATGTGAGTCACATAGCGAGGGGTATGGGGGCTTTAGTTTGGTGGTTGGAAAATAAGACCTGAATTGGGAAGAAGAATGGGAAGTGGTCGGTTTCACAAAACGTCAATGTACTATCAAGTCATTCAATGTGAGTCACAAAGCGAGGGATATAGGGGCTGTAGTTTGGTGGTTGGAAAATAAGCGCCAAGACACAGGATACCGAGACTGATCAATTCGTCATTTTCCGTCCGTCGACTTGCCCGCGTGTCATCCATGTCAACAATGCAACAATTCGCACCACACCCCTGCATAATTGAACGAAGAAGAGTAGCGCCCTAGAGCTATGTGAGTAGTGCTCACCGTGTTTATACGCGGGCAAATTGTGGACATAATTATAGTGAAATAAGGAATGTTTCGTCTGGGTATTCTGTGTCTCCGATAAGAGTTGAAATAGAGAAGCAGAATGGGACACAAACGAATAAAATACCCAGACTGGATGATCCCATTGTGTGGCGTCACAAAACAGCGAAAGGTCCGCCATTTTAGGTTTACAGTTGCGACCGACGCTAATCTATTGAACGGATAAGCGATCCGTGTTTTGCAGTTATTAAGGAATGTGGCACCCGAATTCATCGCAGAGTCATAAATATTCTTGCGTAATATTCTGATGACAGCAGCTATAGAGCTTGGGGCTATACATGAAGGCAAAGAAAGATCCTATGAAGAAAGGAGTCTGCGTCGGATGTTGCAGTTGTATATTTTTCTCGGCGAGTAAGGCTTGACAAATGAGGAAATTCTGGCAATAGTATGAGAAAGGGTTTGAAGTTGTAATGAAAGGAGAACAAAAGGAGGGAAAAGATGGTGAGGCCTAGATACAGCTAGAAGAAATGAAATGACGATGAAAGAAAGAAAGAACGAAAGAAAGAACAGACTAACCTTAAGTTAGAAAGCGAGGAAAATGTAACCACCAGCTCAAAAAAGGGTGAAGGGCTGGGAGAGAAGCGACAACAGGAATGCCCGGGGGGGGGGGGGAGTACTTTAAGGACGGACACGTGTAGCTGATCGGGCCCACCCTAACTGAAATGAAGTCTGGAATGCTGTGCATGTGTCGGCCAGCATAGCGTGGGGACCTGTTATGCACTGTTGCTATTGGCAAAGCATCAAGGTCACGTCTCCCCTGGGAGCGGACAGTCCTGAGTACTGCAGCTCTGGTTTCGAAACCACTGCCTCCACGGAAACTTTGGAATCACAGCCAGATAACCTCTCTGGCTCATGGTCATGGGCGATGCCATTATGGAGGTGAGAATGGACTGCAGATCAATAATAGGGCGTTGACCACAGAAATTAATACGAGAGCTCAGGTTTCTGAAGTGCCAAATCTATGCCCTAAATGTATCCCTTCCGTGGATCACTTTAGCGTGCAACATGAGTGAAAGATTGGGAATTATGAATTTTGTTTTAGGTATTTGAAGTGGCTGGACAATCAAATGATATCGTTGATTTTTAAATACCCCAAACCCTCAATTGCAGTGGTGTTCAAAATTTTTAAAATTAAACCAAAGCCCATGCGGTATCTATATGTGCTTGCTTGGGAAACTCAAATTCAAAAACCACATTACGATTTAAACTGCAGATTTCATTATGTACGTAACGATCAGGCACAGAGTATTAGTTCAGCTTTGGATTGTCCTGCTTTCTAGAAGAAAAACAATTCCAAAAAAGGTATGGAGAAATGTTACGCTTATCAGTCCCAGAGGAGGCATCAGTGAAACCTTTTACTGTTCGTGCCCTATGGGAATAATGGTGCTGACTAGACTACATTTCCATGGTTATGGGAAAGTGAGGACTACAGGATACAGGAACGTTGCCAACATGCTCACTGGCGCATCCAAAATCGCATAGGATTATTAACACATGGGGTGATACATATTACATACCAGTTTGTTCTTGCTGTTTAAGAAAAGATGTCATTTATATGTTTTGATAAACAGTTTTGAAAGTTCGCTGATGTTATCAACCGTCAGTTCCTGCGATTGTTCTCTTTAATTTTCAGACATGGTTATTTTTGTTTTCCTTTGCCTACTGTGGGGGGAAAGTATTTGAATTCCAATGGCTGGCAAGAGAAAGAGAAACACCATAGCCCAGCCATACTGTAGGAGGCGTTTACGACTATACATTTGGGACAGGGGATATGTTGAATAAGAAGAGATTGAAGTAGCTAGGAGTTGCCAGCCACGAGCTGTAGGCCAGTAAATAGAATCTGTTTAAAATCAACAGGCATTACCGCCATTAAGTGCTCAATGGTGTCATAAGCTATGGGTAGTTTAGTACACTTTGATGAAAAACTGAATTTTTTTGGGTGAGACTACAAAATATCATAAGAAGAAGAAAAGCCAGGCAGAACAACCGTTTCGTTTCTTGTCATCATTACATTAGATGACAATTGAATATGCTGATGTACTAGTGTGTTGCCGGTCATGGAAAATGCAGAGCAGTGTTGTCCAGGCCCTATATAATGGTTTGTTTAAGAAAAGTTAGTTCGTGCATTTCTTACAATTATACCTATGTTGTCTTTATGATATGCAAATTTTTCCTCTCACCTCCATTCAATTTTCTCGGTCCTGTATGGTCCCCCCAGTGTGCCATCTTACTTTGAACATTCACTTTGCTCACGCCGTCAAATCCCGCCGTGTTGTCCTTTCACTCACACCCAGGGGAAACAAATGAAACGGAAAATGTCAACACATGAACTGAGAAATGCAGTTCTGGCGCCTTCATTTTTCATTTATTTTTTGTCTTAAAACCGTGTTCTCAGACGCACAATTTACCAACTGAAATCCATCGCGACAGGGGAGACAAACGGGAATCAAAATGGCGGCACACTGGACCCATGTTTCCCCCAGTCTTGAGAGATTTCCGGTGTCGCAGGCCAAGTAATATCGATCGCAGTTTAGGAAGTCTGACAAATTCACTTTCATCACTAGGTTGTTTAAGATGGCATCAGTTTGGTAGGCGCTGTTTCTCTTTATGTCGGTCTAAGCTTGAAGTCAGGAGGACGGGTTTGAACACAGTCTCGTGGCATTTAGATAATGATAATGATAGTCGGGGTGTGGGAACTGCTTAGACCATGAACATGCTTTTATGAGGTACAGGCATTTTCCCTTTATGACACTCGCTTCGTCTTACTTGCTATTTCCATAAGCTCTTAGCTCGGATACAACACGAGACATTTGCATTCTATGTAAATTTTTGTGTCTGTAGTAACAGTGAAGATGAGGAAGAGAGTCTGTGTCCATAGTAAAGATGAGAAGGCTAGATGGTCTTGATATGCTAAATGTCATTGCAAATCTGTGTCTTATCTTACAGCTGGGTCACTGCCTCCTGCAAATTCTAGTTGTTTCCCCCCCCCCCCCAAATTTTTCCGCCCTCTCCCTCTCCCTGATTTCCTCAATCAGTAAGATTGCTTTTCTTCTCATTTCCCATAAATTTATCATAGAAGAAATAATTGTGTTTGAAAGGTTTTCGTTTGCGAAGATTTTATCTGTTAAATATATCGCAGTGCGTAGAGCTGAGGGCCACTAAATATCTTAATCTACACGCTTAAATAAATGTGGCAGTTTTCAAACCAAGTGTCAAAGAAAACTGTATTGAAAATCTGTTTTTCTTGAGAAATATTATGTTTGACTGATGTCACGTAATGTTTACATTTCCTTAGAAGAATTTCCGAAATTCTTTAACTATAAATTTTATGAAAATGCATTGTTTAATGTTCCGTTTGCGATTATTTTTGTTTTGCAGTTAAATTATTTTTCTGTATATTTGAAAAGGTCGTGACAAAAGGGAGGTAATCTTATACGAACAAGAGACAGAGCTGCCCATATATTACCATAATGCATTCCTGCATGAACCTTACAAGATTATGATACAGCGGGTCTCAGCATTCATTCTCTTATTCATACATGAGGCCAGCTATTGTGATGCGACCATTCCTCTCCTGATTCACTTATCAATTCTACGTCTCTCTCCTTCTCTCTCACCCGACCAATTACATCTTACTTGAACAAAAATATTCATTCATTCACTAGCAAGAGAACATCGGCGCTCCCGCCTAATGCCCATCTCATGGGATCAATAGAGTGAGTGATAAATAAAGATTCGGGGCCTTCGCGAGAGGAAGCGAGTGTTATAGAAAAAGAAGACGCAGAATGAGGAAAGGGGTGAGAGTAGAGCATTCATGGTGAAAATATTGATAAATGCGTTTCAGCTGGCCGTGTTTGACCCCCGACCACCTCTTAAATTACGTCCACCTAAGTAATAAGGTGTGTCCGGCTGTGAGATTATATTTGATATCAAATGGGCTGTAATGTTTGGTCAGTGGAACCCATCATTGATGTCTTTATCCAGTAATAGCTTTGTTATCTTTAGATCTCCTCATCTCCACGTCTTTGACACTTTTTTAGTGTGCAATCACAGACTTCAAACCTGGAATTATCTTAACGCTTCAAGGCCCGTGTATCTGTACAAACTTTGCCAACATTAATTTTCGACTGCTATAACAGAAAAAAAGATAATGATTTATTTCCCCCAGTGAAACAACAAATATTTGCTTAATTCTATAAAAGTACATATTTTGCATGCAGAAAGGAATAAATATTAATAAAACTCCAAATCGTAATGGTGTCAAGTAAAAGAATAGGTCTCTACTCAGCTGACATACACTGTTTTGTCTGAGCATTTGAAAGCAATGCCGCTGACTCAGTGTGAGTTGCTTGGGCCTCAAAGAGTTAAATTGTCTCACTTTTCACTCGTTACTTGTCACAAAGTGAAATGGTGCTGTGTTCTTGTTTCTAGGCTCTGTTTTATGTCAATGACTTGTGTCAGCGCCATCTCTGATTCAAATGTATGGCGAAGAAACGAATCATAGAGGACGCGATAGGCTGCATGGGAGGGATCTTGGTCAGCCATGGAAAAGAAAAAATCCGAAATAAATTATCGCTTAATCTTCTATCTGTCTGCTCATGTTGCAAATTGTCACGTACAATACTGAGAGCTCTGTCATAAACCTTATATGCCATTACACTCTGTGACCTACAAGATACCGGTCAGATGAAGCACAAAAATTTACAGAACTTTTGACTCGGAAGAGGTACAATGAAATTAATCCCCGGTGCACTGAATATTAATTTACCTGTTTCACGCCATTTAGGAGGAAATTATTGTCTCCCAGAGGTGAGTGACCTAGAATAATGATACAATGATTAAGCATGACCATAGATGTGACAACAGCCTCCGACTATGGAATACTAACTTCCACACTGGAAAGCTTTCAATTGATGTCACTTCTTTGAGTTTAACTTTCGTAATCATCCTGTTGGTAATCACAGGAAATTGATCTCTTTGCCTGGCTACTGTTTCGTGACGAGACTCCTTTAAGTCTGATTCAGAACTAGCTTCTTAAACCTTAACCACCAGCTATCTCCTCACGGCCTCTTTCATGTCGCTCTGCGGAAAGAGTGATTTACGATGAAATGAGCGATATAAGCGCTGTAGAAACAAATGAATTCTCTGATCGGTCATGCCTGGGTACTGCATTATTTATTGATTATGGCCGTAGATGAAGTCAGGATAGTGGACACAGAAGATCACCTACCGCATGAATGATGAACAGCTGGGCTGTGTTAGTGCGGCCTGATTACCTTCAGTTTTCCTTGGTGTTTCCAAACCAATGGTCACGTCTCAGGGACACCATGCCAGCCAGCTATTGTTTTCACGGATTAGTTGTAACCTATTTCTTGTTTCATTTCTTTTGGCGCAACGTTTGTAGAACCGCTTGCCTAGCAAATATATTTTTTTTAAAGCTATAAAAATATTCATGAAGAACTGAACTTTTATTTATGTCTTCTCGCCATTGCGTCGCCCTAATTGCATTAGTAAGGCCTGGCTGTTGAAAGAGACTGTCTGACACTACGCTGAACACAGGCTCTGTAGATTCAAAAGATCAAACGAAATACAATGCAAAGGTGTCTGTAATTTAATTCTCTATTGAGCTCGGCATCGCTCTTGGCCTATTGTTTTCACCAAAACACATCGCTGGCAGCTGGCATATCAGTGAGGCAAACGCTGGTATAGTAACTAAATACAGTGGATCCTGAGAAGAGAATGGTCAACGTGTTGTCTTTAATTCTCAGTCGTGGATCTGCACTATTTCAAAATTATTATGTCAAAACTAAATGCCGTTCACGGGCATTCCCCACCGTCCAGCCCAAGCCAGTTCATCACTGATGGATTGTTGTGTATACTATTTTTAAGTATACTATGCAACGGTGAGGGAGACGAGCCATAATATCAGAAATAATCATTTGCTCTGTTACAATGTGGAAAGTCTGTGATCACCATTTTTCAACAAAATTATGCCATCTCTCCATCTGATGGAAAGAGTATACTTTTATCGAGGGGAAATAATTGCTCAAATAAAAAACTGAGCTCATGTACTCTAAACTGAGAGCAAGTCAGCAGACAGATGGGCAGGCAGACAGAGAAGGTTCATAATGCGGCTGCCATTTTCCAGACACATGTCACCGCGTATTTCATCCCAGCTGTCCCCACCTCTTGTTTACAGGCCTTGTCGACAGCCTTGAGCACAAAATTAATGATAGTAAAGCACAGTGAATCCATACATAACTAGATCTCGCCCTGGCTGCTCCAACACTTACCTAATCAGGTTTCACGTAAGTGGAGAAGGTGATAAGCCAGGCTAATATGGTTACTGCTGACGGACAAACGCCTTGTCTCAAATGGACCGTTAACACTGTGGCAGATCGATGCATGGGCTGTCTTACCCCTTGTATTTCGCCGGTTTCATCAGAAATTCCAGTACATGTTAGATGTGATATGTAGTGGTAGTCATATCTATCTATCTATCTATCTATCTATCTATCTATTTATTTATCTATCTATCTGTCTGTCTGTCTGTCTATCTATCTATCTATCCATCTATCTATCTATCTATCTATCTATCTATCTATCTATCTATCTATCTGTCTGTCGGTCCGTCAGTCGGTCTGTGAATATCTTCTGTCTCCTATTATCTATTTACCAGTATGTATCTATTTATCTATCTGCCCTTCTTTCTTTAGACTATCTGACCATATCTCTTCATTCATCCAATCATCCATCTTTCCAGCCATCCATCCTCCCATCCAAAAACCGTGGAAAAGACAAAAAGTGTCTGTTGTCATGCCGACGCGTTGTTAAACGCAAATTCAATTCACACTTAAAGCTCATCCTTTTATCTCTACATCCAAAATAACCATGTACGCATCTAATATCCGTCCATAAACAAAACACATGCTGACAGTTTACACGCTGACAAAATGTGATATCCATCTGAAGTTTCCATGCTGTGTCAGGTAAATTATCTCCTCTATGATTATGGTTTATTATATGGTTGAGTGTGAACTTATAAGCACAATAAACAAGTAACATTCTAGGACAGTTTGGCATTTACAGTTACAAGTGTCATCCTCTCAGCGTGTCACGGCCAGGATCCATGCAAGAACGATCTAATAACATTCACGATCAGTGTGAGGGAAGGAATTGATGCATTTATGTAAATGAGCGGTTTTGCCGTAGTTTGTGTTTGGTTCAAGCGCAAGAGTGGCTACTTTTGTTGTATACTTGATTTATTCTGATGTTGGTGAGCGAGAGAAGAGAGAAAGCGAGACATATCCCATCTTCCTGCATTGATCATACCAATGAGTCTACACGATGTGGAAAGACGGGCCGAGCTGTTTTGCTGTGACTCATTTTGTAGAGGGTTACTCCTTTTGTTCAGAGAGGGGGGAGGGAAAAGGAGAGAATGTGCGAGTTGAAAATGGTTATGAAATGGTCACAGCATGTGTGTGTGGGTATGTGTGTGACAGTGGGGAAAAATATTTGCACGGTTGCTTATAGGACTACTAAATTGTCTGTGTCACCCTAACTCCACTCTCTCTCTCTCTCTCTCTCTCTCTTTCTCTCTCTTTCTCAATCTCTCTCTCTCTCTCTCTCTCTCTCTCTCTCTCTCTCTCTTTCTGTCTCTTTCCGATGATCTGAGAACAGCAATTTGCAAATCATCGAGTGCATTGCACATTCTACCCTTCTGCTGTTTTTGAAAATGACTTCATTTGAAAGTCTGATGTTGCAACAATGGAACCGTATTCCTCAATTCAGAAACACGAAGAAGGAACGAGGGTTGGGTATGATAACTAAATTTGTTCTTGCGGACACTGCAAACGTCTTCATGAATATTGAGTTCTGTTGTATGTGTGCATTCTTGTGCGAGCTTTTTTGAAACTCTCTCCATGGCGCTCACTCATCCCTCACCCATTGTCGCTCTTGTTTGAAAGTTCGGGTTTTTTTACCCTTTTATTTCTCATGTTTTGTGACTTATTGCATGATTTATTTTTTTGTTATTTATCTCTAAGACGAGACTTTGCAGCATACAACTTTTAATCTTTATTTTTTTCATATATGTTAACTTTGTTGCTGCCACCCTACAGACTTTCCGTAGTTTATACAAAATGTTATGTCAGGATGCGATGTATTGTAATATGAAAGGAGTTACTTCACACACCCTTCAGTTCAAGATCTCTGTGAGCTATGTTTCTTACTAGGCAAATATACATGATTCATCCAAGCTTACAGTGAGCGCTTTCATTCGTTTGTTGAAACTGCGACTTGTTCTTTTAGTTAATCTGAATCGATTTGACATTTACGACATTAACCTATTGACAAACGTTACATTATTGCTGAAATAGCGACGTTAAAGCTGACAAGGCGACGTTATTGCTGAGAGCACAAAATGGTTTATTCATGACCATTGTTATTTGAACCCAACTGGACACAGAGGCTGTTTGTGCTGAAAGGTTATCATATGTGATAAATCATTTTACACATCCTAAAGAAGTAAGGAAGACCAGATGTAAACTTTCAGATCATTGCTTTGAGTGCTTCAGATGATTACTGAACCTTTTTGTTTAACTTAAATGTTTCCTGTGTTCAAGGTGTCCCGTGTCCGAGTGTAGATTAATGCCTCACAATTTTTTTTAAAGCTGTTGTAACTTGGGCTGGAAATATGTCTAATTTTGTTCAACTTTGCATATCTAACAGTGTTTACCCCAGATCATTTGATCAGAATTTAAGCAGTTTCTCCTTTTCTCCGGAAAAAGTTGTTCCTTTTAGACTGTTCGCGAAACTGTCGAGATTGACATTAGAAACATGTAAATATGTTTATCTGTCCCCAGGTACTTTAACTGCCGGACTTTCTGTGCTGTGTTGCTCTCACGTCCGACCAAAAGGGGATTCCAAAGGACATTGTATTTGGGTCAACGCTGGCGTGGCTTTGGTGCAGTTTATGCTGACGTTCTTGTTTCTTCTGGGTTGGATCTGGAGCATCATGTGGGGTGTGGCATTCTTGTCTGTGTCAAGTAAGTATTGAGCTAAAGCTTTCCAGTGGCTGGGGGAGATTGGCACGACCATTATAATTGTCCTTTCCTTTTTTTACTTATTTATATACAACATTACTGAATATCATTCGATTATTTGTCCTGACAATTTTGAAATGTTTTCAGTTAACTTAACATCACTAGCTTAGTGCCCCAGTTCCAGTTATTGTCGAACATTGTAAGTTGAAAAGTTGAAAAATGTACACCAATATGTAGAGAAATATATTATACTGTATTTCTGCGATGTATTCCATAGCAGCTCCAATATGCTTGCGTTGCTCTATCTCGGTTGGATTTGTCATATCTTTTAAGTTCATGTTATTGACACAGAGAAGCATGGTCTAATTTTGAATATCTGTATCCTCATGCACAGATAATTATAACTATTACGTTTTTACAGCTCTGCTCGTTTTGCATACATTTTTATGATCGCCTCTTTTGAACTTCACGATACAGCTTAAAACTGTCAGAAAAATATCGACATTAAATAGTAGAAATTTCTTTGAATAGAAATGCAATTTTCATGTCTTTTATTTACATGTGACTCAAGAAAATTGTGGTACTGAAAATGATGAGTAAGTGGCTAGACTGACATTTATTTTTTATTGAAATGTCAATATTGTATTTATGGTCTAGCCTATCATGAGTCTGTCTCTATTTGAATATCCGACAATTTCATGGCCCGGCGTGTCTATCTTATACCTAGCAGGTGCAGGAAGTATTCCATTCAATTTGAATAAATTAAGAATCAGAATAATATGTTATTTTTGTGTACTATTATAACTTGCCAAATATACATAAAACATCTAAAAATTATTGTCAATAGACAGGTTGCATGCAGCCTTATGTAACTTTCCGAATAGGAGCTGTGGCGCAGTTATTAAATACCTTTTTTTTTTAAATACATCATAGAAGTCCGCATCCCGACAGTTTCTATTACAGTCCGTGCGGAAATAAACCACGTTCTTTCAAGATAACTCCACAACTTGGTAAATCCGTGTAGCCAAATTTGGCATGACCATTCTGAACCACTTCGTCTTTACTAAATATGGTTTTCCCATTTAAATTGCACAATAATATGCAAGGACAAAGCTTTATCACTATATTCTGAATTCGGTAATAGGTGAGTCGTGTGAACACTAAGGGTTTTACCGAACACATAAGAATGAAACCAAAGATGCTACAATTGATAAGATGAGACAGCTAGTGCTTTTAGTGTGCACAGATTTCGCACCACCACCTAGCGGCAAACGCGTGGAAGTCATGAAAAGTGCCGGATTTTACAAGCCAAATAGGGAAAATGTTAAATTTTGTTCACAGTTCAGCTATCGCCTTAGGCCTTGATTGACATCACTTATTGTGGAATTATAACCTCAGTCGCTGTGGGAAAACTCTGGCTATTTTTTTTTTTAATCACAGTAGCACTTTCACAATTTTGCATCATAAATTTAGCATTATATCAAGCATTCTTTTCATACTATGCGCCATGGGCCCCGCCCCCGATCAGCGCACAAACTGTGTGCACGGTTTTTTTAGTGGTGTTAAGAAGACAAGTGTCTCATCTTATCGTTTCTAGTATCTTTGATGAAACCAAGATGCCATCAGCAATAATTAATTTACGTCGTCATTTAGAGCCTAATCAACAGCTAACACGTTTTAGCGCCGAGACTTCACCATTTATCATTAATCATACTTTTGATATTCTTGGGTATTTGCAATATCCTCTACTCAAACTTCGTGGTAATTTCTTACTGTTAAATGTTGGATGAGCTCCTCGCGTTCACGTAATTCACCTGTCGATTTCAATATGAGATTATGAACCGATCTTGTAGCATATTAGATAGCAATTTAGACGAGAAAATATATTTTAGTCAAATCGAAATGGCTTAGAAGACCATGCCAAATTTGGATACACTGATTATCAACGGGCGAAGGTATCTTTAAAAGATTCGTTCATTTATTTCCGTGGGAATTATAATCATAGTCACAATCTATCTAATGTTAGTCAAGTCAAAATATCTAATGTTAGTCAAGTCAAAATTGGGCAAAAAGAAAAGGTTGTATGTTGCAAAACCGCGCGTGAGAAATAAAACCCAAACAATACAAAGCAAACTAAAGAGAAGACAGAAAATACACAAAATTTTCGGCTTTGGCCTTTTTCAAGTGAAAAAAAAAAAAAACGAACAATAAAAGACTTCAACAGGAACGAAGTGAAACAGTTTACTTAGCTGCGAGTTCTTGTTTCGTTAGCAGCACCAAAGCACGTCAGTCCGCCAAATGCATGGAAGCTCGAAGCGGACGGACGTGCTTTGGTGCTGCTAACGAAACAAGAACTCGCAGCTAAGTAAACTGTTTCACTTCGTTCCTGTTGAAGTCTTTTATTGTTCGTTTTTTTTTTTCACTTGAAAAAGACCAGAGCCGAAAATTTTGTGTATTTTCTGTCTTCTCTTTAGTTTGCTTTGTATTGTTTGGGTTTTATTTCTCACGCAGGGTTTCGCAACATACGACCTTTTCTTTTTGCCCAATTTCGACTTTGCTTATAGCTCTGCTGCGACCCCACGGTTTTTCTGTGGTTTTTTTTATATCTAATGTTAGTCAGTAGTTCACATTATCACTGTTCACTTGTTTATAGGTCAATTGTATATTAATACTTGACGGTGATATGTGGACTTGGAATGTCATGTCTAAAAACAAAAGCAAAGTTTACACCAGCTTCTTCTTCAGGCTTGAACATGAATGTAATTATGTAAGCTTATCTGCGATGTCGCAAATTGCAACATTTTTGAGACATTCCTTCGTGGACTGCGCGGATCTCGATTCGTCCTGTGATAAATCATTGATGAAACACAGTCTTGTTTTAGGGCATATTTGCTGCAATGATACATTTTGTTTCATCTTTTGAACATTTAGCTTGCGAGATATGTTGAGTGTATCGTGAGTAATAAAAATGTGAGGTGTAAAAAGTAAGAACAATGGATCTTAATCGTTTGGTCTTTGGGTGTTTGGGAGATTATTTGCCAAACTAAAACCATGTGCAGTATATAGTTTTTAGTTACCTTTACATATTATTAGAACAAAACTGGTCTAGTGCGTTTGCACATAAGTAAAGAAATGTTTCCTTCAATTTTACAGAACAATACTACTACAAACGCCATGAGGAAGACCAAAGGCACAAACACGGAGAAAAAAGTCACACCAAGATGCAGCATTTGTCAAAGCCGTCGCATTCAGCCAGTGATGGCAACAGCAGCAGCAGTAGTAATAGTAACAACACTAAGAAATACCACAGTCATCACAGTGGACAAACAGACCGTCCACAGGAGAACCACCACCATCAGCAGCATCTTCAGGAACAACGTCAGCTTCACGCTCACCTGGAAGTTTTACCAGAGGCTGACGCTGAACATTCAGATGTCGCTACCACAAGTAGCTATTCTGGTGCCACCGCAAGTGCCCAAAGTGATAGTCATCACAACAAAAATAACACTTTTACCACTAACTCCAATGGTTATACGTCTTTGCCTATCAACCGTGAACCTGGAATAGAGGCGGGGTCTCGCCAGCCAATCATCGTGCTCCAACAGGCGTCACGGAATAACCAGCTTGATTCTTCAGACATGGTCCCGGTGACTGGGCCATGTGAGACCATCATGAAGGCCAGAACACGGCACATGAAGATGCTGCAGCGTAAGATGAGTGACAATGATCTTTCACCTTTTGTGCTCACTCACCAGCAGTTAGAGGCAATAGTCGTTCATGATATGCCTATCAACGCGCCTGCTCCCCGTGCAAATCCAGAGTCGAGTAGCATTGACGAAGGTTTACCAAAGACATAGACGGAGTAATACAGCTGACAGTGATACCTTCAAATTTTTTACCAGCAGACAAAAAAAAAGTTTTACCTGTGATTCAGTTTGCACACTCTTGCTGCCTGAGAGACTGGGAAAGAATGATCATAGCAAACAGCACTGTCAAACATCATTTTGAAGCTATCAAATCTAAGAAGGCAATTTTTATTGTCTCTCGGGGGGTGCGAGATTCTGTTCTTGTTGCTTGCGTTCCCTTCTCGGCATGAAGTGTTTCCACAGTGTTTTACTCTTCTTATGTTTAATAAATAGTTTATTGATGATGTAATTTATTGTACATTCTGACGACTGACAATTCCCAGTACTTGTATTTGATTCTTGATCATGCTGTACATATTATTGTTATTACAGTGTCACCTTATTTAGCATGCGATTTTTTATTCAATGTAAAGATGGAAAGTGTTGCTTATGCTTGCATTATGGAAATTGTTGCCTTATTGGGGAAGGGAAGGGACTTAAATTTAAGGTAAAAATGAAATTTAGGGCTTAGCGTCAAGGTACACTTTCGTCCTGAATAGCATTTAACATTTCACTGTAATGAGTTATCATCAGTGTCTGTGTCACAAAGAAAATACAATGAAGATTCTGTAGCCCCAGTGTAAAGACACTGCACACTTTAATGTAGATACTTTGCTGTAGGAAAAAAATGGCCTGTTTAAGCAAATCATCATGTTAAATATAATATCATTCGTATTTAGAAAAGTGAAAAATTCTAAAGAACTCACAAAGTTTGAGTATCGTATTAATTTGCCTGAGACTGGCCTTGGCTGTTTTAGATACTGACACCTGAATTTAATATCGAAAGGGCTACTCCATGTTTGGATTTTGCAAATTAACCCTGCGGTCCATTTCAACGCCACACCCGTCTCGTTAGTGAGATCAGGACTACTCTACTAAAGAGGTGCTAGATGCACTTCGTGCTGAGAAAATAAGACTATGAAACTCGACCAGTCTATGGCAGCTAAATATAACGACATTGCTGGAAGCATTCTCTCAACAAAGCCATAAATTCAGCCTGGATGTGCTAAAGAGTTTAACGCGCGCCAAGAACAGTACTTCGCCGGCTCAATCGTTGATATCTCCCGGAAATATAGCTTTCGTTGATTGTTTCTGGAATACCGGCGGTATTATATTATATCGCTAGTAACAAATCTCGCCGGCATAAAAGGAATTTAGCTAATTTAGAGGTTTAGTACAATGTACAGATAACACGAAAAGAGGTACTCAGTCTTCACTGTGGGTGTCAGCCTGGGAAGTATTGGCTCTGCAAAAATCGGACGATGAGATTATAAAATGCGTCAGTTATTACTATAATCATGCTGTATCTGGTCTGACCATATTAATGTGTCTTTTGACCATTTGATTTCGGGAGAAGCCATGCTATATTTTTCATGCCTCATGTATCCAAACTACTGCCTGGCTGGATTGCAAATACTTTGTATCTGAGGAATAATGTCTCAAGTTAACTTTAGAGTGAAAATTAGTTTTGACAAAAGAATTTTGTATTACAAAGATGATCATTTGGAATGGACACAGAAATGAGACGGAGGCCGCAGTAGGTCGAGGTGACGGGTTGTAAAGACAATGTTGTACTTGTGAAGCCCTGCACGAGTGGACAGGTTTTAAGGCTCCTATGAATGTAATGATCTCCTTCTAACTTCAGTGTACCTGTCCGCTCCGGCACAGCTCGACAAATACACACATTTTGTTTTTCCTGTTATAACCGTAAACGTGATCATTTTTCAACCGATATCGCATCTTTATCAAGTTGGGTAAGAATAATTTGGCTTTATTTAATCAGAAAATGTTTCCATTTCATACGATGGCTAATAATTTATGATAATACTGTTTCGGTGCACGGCCAAACAAACACAGATACATGTAATTCATTAGTGTTCAGGTGTTGGCGCTAATTACTGTTTACATTTTACTTAACTGAACAAGCACAGACTCTGGCCTAGGCGCACCCATAATTATGGCTTTATTGTGTTGCTGTAGCATCCCATTTTTTAAAATCTTGGTGAATAAATGGAGATGCGCGTACATGCATGATACCCCATGTGTGCACTTGGCCTTAGGGTTATGCGCAACTGTATTTATCGTATAAATCGCAAGATATTTCTATGGCTGAAAGAGGGAAATTTTTACATAGAGAGATATGTTGTTGTTTTTAGTTCATTTGACTGATGTTCTTCACAAAAAAAGTGTACTTGCCTCGGAGTCTTGGTTCTGGTTAACACATGCCAACTATCACCTGATTTGTCCACTGGATATTCATTATGAACATTGATGAAGATGTCTTAGCATTTAACTCTGACGGTCTGTAATACACAATAGTATATTTTTTAAGGACTTGGCCTTTTAAAGGGGGTATAGTTTTAGCGCATTTCAACAGTATTAAATTTTGAAAACTTGTTTGCAACACTCGCACAAGTAGTAGGTATTCCCGTAATTTTGCAGCAAAGACTCAATTTTAATGTTACAACTTCACTTTTTTTTTTTTAATGAGCAGTATATATTTTGACCACAACATTTTCAATTAATCAGAATATTGATTTTCAAGTCAGGTGGGTCGTGAAATGATTTGTGCGGTGTATGAAAATGATTATGCCTGATTAGTAAGCCGATAATTAGGATGCCTGTTATGCTTTCTTCATTTAGATTTACCACAGACAATTAAACATTGTTTATATTTCTGAAATAGGGGGAACTAAACTTTTCATGGTTATTGAGGTGAACTACACGCACACGAATGACACGAATACCACAAGAAAGTCACCAGCACTATGATAACGATGTTTTGTTCCATTGTGATATACGAGTGTGTCTGTCCCTCCATTTACCTGCCTGTTTATCAGTATCTGAGTCCTTTTGTCTGTGCTGTTTGTGTTTGTGATCCTATCAATTTCCTGTATTCATACCTACGGATTAAGACATGAATGTTTACTGTCTGTCAGAAACATGCGTAAACACAACGGCTTTAATTCCGTAAAGCTGTTCGCGAACGCTATTCACATAATAGGAATTCAAGATTGTGTTTACCAAGGGATGTTAAGAGATTTACACGTACTTTGATGTTTCCTGTTTAGCTGTGCAGATTATAAAATCGAACTTAAGAAATAACGTAAATTATATCGCAAAGACTAGGATACTATCTTGTAACACCAGTCAGCTTACACGCTGAGGTGCTTACAGTAATGTAACAGATATCAAATCTACAGTTTACCATCATGTTAAATACGACACTCTTCTGTATGAAAGGACTCCTGCGATTGGCTAGCTTACATGTTTGGTAGCCAATTGTTTTGTTTGTTGTGAGCTTTTACGCACAGTAGAAAATAGAAGTGATACTTTATCATGTTTTACCTCGTTTAATTTGAGGCATCATGAAAAATTTTGTTTTACATTTTTAGATAATATTGCCAGTTTCTATGTCAGCACATTTTTTCATTTTCGCAGACAACTCCATGTTGTAAGCTACTGTTATTTTTCATATTTTAGTAGTCTTGTCACCAGTGAATCAGGGCGCAGTGTAGTCGTTCTGGCAAGGTAGAAGAATCGGTACTTTAAGGGGATTTCTTTGTAAAGTCCTGCACTGTGAGATAACAGTTCCATGTTAACATAAAAGTATAAGAACTGAACCTAGATTTAACTGAGATCAGTTGATCACTGTCTCTCTATTTTGAATTGAACAGACTGATAAACGGTGTACAGCATACGCTCATCGTTCAAGTCAGCTAAATTCAGTGGCATCTTAGGACAGGAGTTTCATATTGATAGGCGTTTTCCTCACTGACTTTTTTTTCTTTGCTGAGACGGACAAAGAGGAAAAAGATGTACAAATTAACTAAGTGCAAGCTTGATTGACATTTGACACGTTGCTGTCCGCTAATCACAGTTTATAAATTGAAAAACTGTTTATCTTTTCACTCTCCAAGACAAAATCCATGTGGAACTGAGCGCTCTTCAGTTACTTTGCAATCATTACGTCATGTGTGTTGTTAGTTACTGGGGAATACGTGGTGATTAAAATGGTGGGGCGGGGTGATTTCGTCTTCTGGTTAGTGTTTTCTTTTTAAAGCCGGGTATCACTTTGGCGCGGTTCCGATAAAAGGAAAGACGTATTAAAAACTGTGCGCGAGTATGAAAAGGCAGTTTTCCATGTAATTAAAGTGTATTGCTGCGGCAAAATGCCCGCCTGGGTGTGTCAAATTGCCTCCTTCACACGTAGATGATCTTATTAACTATTTCTGTGTACGTATTGGTGTGAGACTGAAGTGGACATTATCAAGACAAAGTTCATGTTTTTTCTTATTTCCGTTGGCACCGATTATAATGCTAAATGTACAGTTTAAAGACTTGTATACCTCTGGAATGTCTTGTGACTTTAGAGGGAGGTATGTCTGTGTCGTGACATTTACACCAGCTACGCCTTAAGGCTATCGGCAAGCGAAATCGGAGTGTGCCCCAGGTGCAAAACAAAAAAGGAATTACACTAGATAATCTCAATACTCTCATTAGACTATTTTAATGGTTAACTATTTGTAATGTTTTTTTCTACTGAAAATTATCGACGGTTTAATTAAGGTAAATCATTCTTAATGTTTATGTTGTGTGTGGAGTTGTGAAATTTCTTTTAATTGCACTTTTATTGGATCTGTCATTTTTATGTACAGGTGTCCTATCAGTAAATATAGTACGGTATTTGTATTGGAGGGGGGGGGGGCGTGAGGGAGGGCAGGGGTGTGTTAATTGTATCGAATTTTTAAACATATTTTCACTGCTGGTTGATAAACCAAAGATTTCAGGCAAAGAAGAATTGAAATTACACCTTATCTCTGCTGACTAATTCAGTTTCACAGTCAGCACGATTAAATGACGCAATTTCTGATATTTTTTATTCATATTATGTGACAAATTATTTACTATACGAGAGGGGAGAGGGTAATTAAATTACTTTTTGAAAATGGTGGATTTTGCATAATTGTAGGATTTCATTTTGTGGGAGGTTATCTCCCGTGTTGAAATAATTATCACTGTTATTGTTATTCACGCGTTTTGTAAATATTTTGTTCTTGTTCTTTGATTCAATATTTCGAAAAAAGATACACATTAAAATTCTATTTACATCTTCCAGTATCCTTTCTCAATTATTTCATGACCTGGTTGATTTGGAATTCTAAGATGATTGGATGGATGGATGGATGGGTGGGTGGATGGATGGCTACTTTGAGCGAGACAGGGAGAGAGAAAGAAGCAGTGCAGTGTGTTGAGCTCTTCGCAGGCCTTTCATTCTGCTCTGTGGTTGACATGTTGTTTCTGTAAAGGGCATAGAGCATTTTAAATGGATAGGCGATATATAAATGCCATCCATTATTATTATTATTATTATTATGGATGAATGGATAGATAGGTGGATGGGTGGATAGATGGATGGTGGATGAATGGATGGATGGATGGATGGATGAATGGATGGATAGATGGATGGATGGATGGATGGATGGATGGCTGGTTGGATGGGTGGCTGGCTGTGTGGACGGATACATACGGGTGAATGCACACACAAGTGGTTTATACACAGTCTACACTTAAGCTCAGACATTTCAAATCCAGTTCAACATTGTTTAAGATAATATGTAGTGTTCAGGAAGCATTCACGCACCACAGAATTTTCTAGGTAAAAATTAGAGCAACAAGTCGCAAATAGATGATAACATGCTTTACTGGTGACACACACAAAATCACATTTGGCAGCTAAATTTGTCACATTTTCTTCATCTGCTCTCCTCAGTTGGACAATGATTCATAATAATAATGTGTAAAGGAAATTATCCAATCTTTAAAGAAAAAAAAAATATTTACATGGATTATTATCAAATGATTATCAATCATCAAACATTGCACATGAAATAAATTATAAGTTTAAATGAAATATAATATTTATACAAGGCATAATATTTACTGTAAAAAAAATAAATAATGACAATGAAAATAAAGTTTAAAATATTTAAAAATTAAATTATTATATGCAATTCACAATCGGCGGGGAATTCTAGCTAAAGCACTTTGCATGGTGTGGAGAGTAATGTAGACAAAAACGGCTTTTAGTATAAACTGAATCAATTTCAGTGCTGAAAATTTGATGTTTCAAACAATTTCATGTACAACGCCACTCTTCTGTGTTCATACTCAAAGGCATGGCTCGAGGAAACTAAAATAAAAATGTGGTCAGGCTGTGAATGAAGTTATCAGGGAGTGCTCGGTGGGACCGTTGGTATAAGACCAATTATGAGATCTTTGACGTCACTAGCAGGTTACTAGGAAAAACTTCAAACAGCTCAATAAAGATGTGATTCACTGATAAAAATGCAACCATAATTAGCTTATTCGGTAAATAATAGCTATACAGTTGATCTTGGATACAAGACAAACAAAAAAATGCTGGAGACAAAAACTTAATTATAATTAGTATTTTATATATGTATATTTCATGTGGCCAAAGGTTACTTAGCAAAAGTCTGCATATCCCATCTAATTCAACGCCATAATCCTCTTGCTCATTTATAGTCAAACTTTCCATTCCATTTTATTTCTTCTTTGATGCATATAGACACCACTGGCACCGCCAGGCGACGAAGGTTAGGTAGAGTGCACAAGACACAATTTGTCTAGTGAATGAACACAGAACATAATTTCTCTGAAAATTGTATTGCTGGCAGATTAAATAAATTCTAAAATGAAACCTTTTACAATTTTTAACGCCAATTTCTTGAAGGGCTTGAACAATATTATCAGCACAAAATTTGACGATTGCTCATATTGACAAAAAATGGGGACAGGCATGTCATACAGCCACACATTTTTTACTTCATCGGTATTAAATCTAATTAATAAATCCGTCAGCCAAATGTTTGTGATAAGCTTCACCATTTCCCCGTAAAATCCACCACGTTTTCTTCATTTTCGTCCTATTTCAATGTCTGCTTTTCTCCTCTGTGTGTTCATTAACTGACACATACGGGCATTTTATACAACCTTTGTCCCGTACATCAAAATCAGACAAACAAAATACCATGTACCTATAGCTATACAAACTCTTTACAAACAAACAGACATGCATACTCACAAAGTTGATTGTTTGAAAATTTCAGCTTCTGTAGCGGGGGGTGGGGGGGGGGGGTGGGGGGACTTTTCTTTGATCATGGCCTGATCATCCTACATGACATAAAAAGACCACAGTGACAAAACATGGGTTTTTAGGACATGGCTATTGTGATGAATATAATATTGAGCAAACAGAATATGAAGATAATTATCGTCTGGTTAAGCTGAGTCAATAAATATCTGTACTAAATAATACGTCCATGTGTATTCATGTTTTTCTCTTTTTTTTTTTGTGGTTGTTTCCAAAGCCTCACAATCTATGGAACTCAACAGAGCTGTGGCGAAATAATTTCTTGTAAAGGGGCATAATTCAGGACATAGCGTTGTCTTTGCCAGTTTCATGGAATTCTTAAGTTATTTCCCCTGAGGTCTCTGCCTGCAATGGTATGGACACGTTCAGCTGGGTTTGTGAAAAAAGAAGGGTAAGTAAAAAACGAAACTTATGTGCTGTCCAGTATTAATTTTTCAGGATACATGGACGGTCAAAATGCGTTCTCCAGACCTGCGCATCTTATCTTAATGTTTTATTCTAATGAATTCCGCCCCATCTGCATTCCCAGTGCACGTTAACAATAGCTCAACTTTAAAGAAAGGAGCCGTGTTTTGCATCAGGACGTTGCATCTGTCTGACTCTAGACACAACTGTCTGAACATGAAACAGCACCTGAATAATTTATCAACTTTTAGATATGCAAGAATAATCATAATGCTAGACATACTGTGTAAACTGACTGATGAAGGCGTTTCTTAGCCAGGTGAAATTGCTTTCAAAATGAAATAGAGCCAACAACCTTCGGATGAGGCCACAGTGAAGCAAAAAGGACTGCGTCGCTGGTTAAAACAAAAAATACGATATCTAGGCTAATCTACCCAATATTGATAAACAATGCGATATCTAGGCTAATCTACCCAATATTGATTCTAACCAAGCTGAATTATTTCCATTGTTTCATAATGAGGTATGACTAATGATATTTTTCCTTAAACATGCTTATTTGGACCCTCCTGTCTAGCATTACAGTAATACATTCAAAGAATCTGTGAATAAATCAATCAATGTTTCGCAGGAGTAGTATCACGAACAAGAAGAAAAGTTCTATCATCACTACTGCAATCCGAATTTCGTGAACACAACATTATAGGAGCATCCATAATATTCATTTCGTTATTTTGTCCAATTTGTAATAATTCCCAGAACCCTTTGGAGATTAATAATTATTTATAATTACGTACAATACATTATCACTCCAATGTTGATTTGATGTTCTCTTTGTCCTAGGCGTTTTCTGGATTATGTCCCTTGAGATAACTTCATTTCACCGATACCTAGACTAGACATCTATCTCGTCTGCCTTTGATAAAATGCTCAAGACGGAGGGACGATTACAAAGGCCTTGTCATCTGTGAATTATTGACAAATACGCGTGCTTCTTCATTTAAATTATTCACGTTGACATTTTCTCTTGATTAGTCTGAAAATACTAAACAGAATAATATAATGTCAGCTTAAGCTCTGAAATTACTGAAACATAACCCAATGTGTTATTAATACCGAAAGTTCCTTTGAAACTACTGGGTGAACAAGCGTTTAAAACTGGGTTGTGGCGATCAAACATGGATCTTGTTTTCTGATTTTTCGTCAGTTTCACCACCCCTCACTCAGTATTTCCTTGGTTTAATATTTTAAAGGTCGGTGGCCTTATAAATGTTTTAAAATACGAGTAGATACACAAAACTGCTGTTCCACAATCTATATGCGGATATGCCTACTGTTTTGAAACAAAAATTTAACTTAAAAAAAAAACTCTCCCTCTCTCAATTTCTCTCACTCTCACTCTCTCTCTTTTTTTTTTTTTTTACATCTATCTTTCCATCTTTGAGCAACATTCTTTTATTTTTATTCTTTTTATCTGGGTTTCTGTCTCCCATCCTTCAAACAAACGCTAGTCACATCTCTCTGATACCCATCTCTCCATCTCACAGCCTGTCCAATCTGACGTCATCACACCACATGTATGTCAGTTATTGCCAGCCATACGTTTGGGGTTATCAAGCACAGTGGATTTCATAGGCACTGCAGCGCCATATAAAGATAGGTGTACTGTAAATACTTAACGAATTTTGTTGTTGCTGTTGTTGTTTGTGTTGTTGTTGGTGGTGGTGATCGTGGTGGTGGTGGTGGTGTTTTAATAATGCTGTGCCATACCAAAGTTCGCTTTTGTAGATTATCTTGATTATTATTCTAAAACGTTTATTGACGACATGACATGAAATGCATTTAAACACATCAAATTTACTGTAATAAAGTACTAACAGGCTACATGGATAAATAAATCGCATCTTTCCTTTATGTTTTTGTAAATTTCTGACTAATGTCAGGTCTTGTGGTACATTGAACTCACACTCTTACATGGTTGTTGTATGGTGATTCAAAGTAGATGACAAAATGACACTGACTTCTTGGTAATCAGGATCACATTAATATCCCATTGCTGAAGATAAAAATTAATATTAAACATTCTGAATCATGTTGACCCTATCTTCCTTTTCTCTGTGCCATTGTTCCTTGACCTAATCATTAATCTGTTGACTTTGATGGATTGAGTGAAAGCAAGATATTCAAACGTCCTATCTACCGAATGCAAATATGTTAGGTTTTCCGAAGCCCGGAGTATTAGTAAAATTCATCTGGAACAAATCCCAACGGGGTTTTTGATGTCCAATGGGTCGATCTGTGAGAGGTTGATCTACCTAATTGCCCAATTCTTTCTGACCCAGAAGTTGTTGTTGATGAGGTGATCACTAACATTAACCACAGAAATCAATGTAAATTATGAAACCCAGTTAGGGTCTACAGAAAAAGGGTGGGGGGGGGGACTCACACTGATACATCTAAATAGCATAGGAATTATGTAGTGACAACATGGGACTATCAAAATGGATGTAAGACTGGGAGAATGAATAATTTATGTTGCAATGGTAGTGTTTGGAATCTACTTTCGCTAAGGTATATCATACTGTACCCAGGGTTGTGCGATGTTAGACAATAATTTATGGCAATAAAAATATCTAACACTTAATATTTCAGTATTATTGAAATAAAAAAACAAAAGCAAAAAACGGATCCATTTAATCCGAAGACAACTCCTCTTCGTCCATTACACATTTGAAAACTGTAAACTGCCAAATTCAGAGTGGTCAAGTGGAAACGAGTTTAGCAATATGGGAACTGGCTTGAAATGCAGGCAATAGAAAGAATCATGAAATGATTATATTAATTATTATGAACCACCACTGACATGGGCCTAGTAGAAAGTAATGCATTTTATACTGCATTTTATTTTTTTCTTATTCGGAGACAAATATGGAACACAAGAAATATCAAAAATGCGTCAGAGGCCATGATACCAAAGAATTATGTCATTTTGAACCTAAAAAAACACTTCGGGGAAAAAAGCAAAAATTATTGGAAGGAAAGAATGAAAAAACCAGAGTGGGGCGTTTAAGGAGAATTGGTTTTGATGGAGTTTTTCATCTCTTTTCAGCACAGAAAGGCAATATCAGAGACAAGACTCAGATCCCCATCAGGCCACCGGCTCTGAGTACCTTGAAAACACCTCAATAAACAGGCTAGATACCACCCCAAGCAGGATTCGAATCGCAGCCGAATTAACAGCTCTTACTGGACCATTACATCTGCATGGGTAAGGGAGAGATCGAATACAAGAAGCCAACACTTGCAGATCACATTTCAGTACACCAATTACAGATCCACTTACTATAAAACTCAGCCAAACTCATTTTAACTCAGTTTGGGATTTGAGCTGGCATACGCCCACTAATTATGGAAACAAAACCATTCCTTTTTATCTAAATTTGGCTTCTCGGGGTTGTTGTTGAGGACATGAGGACTCAAAAGGTCACCAGATAATTAAAAAGTCAATAAAATTAAACGGAAAGGAAATTACAACACAAGTAAATTATGTACACCTATGTTGTCTAACCTTGTTTTCCCCTTGACGCTGTAGCAGTTCAAGTTTACAGAAAAACTAAAAATCATTATTCTTAATGGGCACCAATATGAACATATCCCGCTTACATAGTAATATTTAAATGTCGCAAACCAAAAAAAATAAAATCCGAGCTGCAATATACAACAGAGTAATCATATCTAAGTTTGAAAAGTATGTCAGCAACAAAAGTGCAAGTCAATTATAATTCAACCAAAGGAGAAGCCAACGACAGAGCTGTACACCCACAACAATTGTACAAATAATAATCATAACTCGACACCACAATAATTATGATACATGGCAAAACATCGCTATTAAACCATCAATGTGTCACATGTACATCATTCTTCTAGTTTATCTGGTTATGTAAAATATTGATGACAGATGTGGTGTCTGACTTTTAACTTGGTGACTCCTGACATGTACATTCGTAAGACTAGTATTCTGATACATGTTCACGTGTAAAACTTACTTTATAAATTGTACAGAAAACTGGTGCAAAAGAAACTGAATGGTCTTGGGCAAGTTCAATGGACATTTATCATTTTGTAGAATCTTGCAACCTCAGGAAGACAAAGCATCCCATCCCTCTCGTGTTGACCGCTGGTCAGAGAGTCAGACTGGGGCGGCCAGACACGAGGGGATATATCACAACCAAACATACACACTGCACTTAAAACAGAATAATGGAGAATACAATGATGAAGGTCGGTGGTCACTCTACCACGCTGCTCTGTCGCCGGACGTAATACGGGGTTTTCACTGGTTCGTGCTCAGTTTGTGCTGAAGAAAAGGGAAGAAAACGAAATAATTAACGAATCATTTTGTACTGAATAATCCTAAGAAACCACGTAATTCACAGTGCTAATTAATGGATAAAATAACATAAAGGATGTTGTTATAGTACCGTAATAGTTTGCATAGTCAGTTATTGCTGAACAATGAGCAGAATTCAGTATTTTCTCTATCTGGCTTGGTAATTAGACCAGAGAGTCCGTATGTATAGAGAGGTTTCACTTTCACTACTGGTCGATTTGCAGTGCGAGACACAGGAGGCTCCGCGAAACCATTGTTAGCATGGAGCTGAAAGTAGGTCGCTGCGGTAAACAATATCCGTTTGTGCATTTCCACGCGGCGTGAGAACTTACAAACTGCTCTAAATAGTTTCAATCAGCCCAAAAAGATGAACAAACCCCAGTAAACATGTATGCACAGTGTCTTTGGTGAAGGCGGTCTCTTTCAGTTCTTGTTTACCGCAGTTTAATCTATTTGGCGGAAGTGAGATCTCTCTATAAATACATACTCTCTGATTAGGCTAAGGTCCAATAGCAACAGCCATTAGCAATGAAGAACAAAGAACCATAATCATGACATAGATGGTTCATTACCAATTAGAGTTGAGCTTCTTGCTTTTATCACTTAATGGTTTGCTTGTGGTTTTAGCAAACAAACAAAGAGTGTAATTTACATTAAAATGGGGATCATCTGTTCTTGGAATATTTCCGGCTAGCAAATGGAGATTTCTATCTTCAAAGCGATTACGATTAGTTTTAACCACGGTAGGGTTAAATAAAAATTTAACTGCGTGTGTATGTGCCGTTTATGCGTGCGTGCATGCGTGCGTACGCGTCGGTGTGTGTGTGTAAGTGAGAGTGAGACGAACACACACACACACAGACAGAGAAGGACAGAGAGAGAGAAAGAGTTAGAGAGTACTAACATCTTATACATGTAATACTGAATGTATAGGATTGTAATCTGGGTGAAATAACACAGATGTTATACAACAAACCAGTACATGGCTAAACAATGCAATAGATAAAATACTTACCAGCATTTTCAACAAATAATATGCATATAACAGCCAATTGAATAATTTCATCTGTTAATGCTTTTAAGTGTCACAACACTACAAAATGAAGAGATATCAAACCATGTACCTCTTGAATATTCTTACATGGTTTAGACTGGGTTAAGTTGTTCCCAGCAATTACAAATTTTGAGGTTATCAAGAAACTGCTGGTGAAATATGGAAAACAGTTGTATAAAAAACAGTCTACAAGACTTAGTGTCCTATGGCATGGTGCAGCCTCGAAATAGTGGTAATTCTTTCCAAATGTTCTCCTTGCGGTCTCGCTTTATTTTTAAAAAGTAAATCAGATTTTGTTCATTGAACTGGGAGTAGCCAAGAAAAGAAATATGCTCCTGAAGGCATGGGATTTTGGAAAAATTATCTGATAGCTGAGGTTGATTATATGGTATCGAACTGTCTCGGAAAGGTCAAAGGAATTGGTAAGGTTAGTAGACATGGCTGCCTTCTCCTGGCTTTCTTCTTAATGCTCTCTCTGCTGCATGGAGGAATGGCTCATTTATTCCTGGAATGCTGGGTGCATACAAAGTACAGTCGCATTTATGTGCAGCATATAAATTTTGTTCTGTCTCAAAGACAAAAAAGAAAATTGTATCTGCCATGCTTCTGTGGTACACTAACAGTTTTGTTTCTTCCTTTTTTCCGTCTTCTTTCGTTATATTGCAATATTATGAGTTTGTTCAGATTTGTTTTGTTTTGTCCCGTTAATGTATTCATTCGTGTTTTGTTATGTTTTGTTGTTTTTTTACTTATTTTGTTTGGTTTACTGTCCTTGTGTTTTGTGCTGGAGTGTTGTTGAGTTATTATTATTTTCATTGATATTTCTGTTGTTCTTGACGTTGTTTCCTTAGCTGCTGCTGCTAACTATTGTTCTGGGCACTTTGGCATT
Source organism: Onchidella celtica (assembly GCA_963931925.1). NCBI lineage: Eukaryota > Metazoa > Mollusca > Gastropoda > Systellommatophora > Onchidiidae > Onchidella > Onchidella celtica. The sequence continues at coordinate 68,380,985 of OZ007569.1, forward strand.
TCTCATTTCGTGATAAAATGAGAGTGCTTGCAATTCCCAGGTAAAATTCAGCATCTTGACATTTGCCACTTTTCGATTTTATATAGATATGACTTTCAAGTTTGAGAGGAGAACTATTCATTATTTGGCAGCTGGCATACAGTCTGGATAGATCAATACTGCTTTATGCAAAGTGTCAGTGGGAAGATGAATGTGACATTTCACAGAAAACACTGAAGACAAAACATTGGCGAGCTGGTAACACTTATGCACAGCAATCAATACAAGTATAAAAAAAAAAATCACATAAAAAACTTGCTACAATTTTTTTCAGACTTATCTGGCATCATCAGAATTCAAGTCATGGCTTTATCAGACATTAAATTTGCACTGAATAAAAATTAAGCGCGAGGGGCAAGCCAGCCCGGGTGTGACTTGTCTGAGTTTTACACCACAAAATGTTCCTTCCCTGGCATTATGACGAACACTGGCATCGATGAAATCTGTAAGGCGGCTAACTTCTACTTAAATCATCTTAGTATTAGTAATCACCAAAGTAGACACAACGGCTTAGTCGAAAGAAGTGGTTCCCGATCGCTTTTCCTATATTTCCTTTATTAAAAGAAAAATTTGTTCATCACACGTAACACGAGAGGGTTACTTTCTGATTCGTTACCATAGTACAAAAATCTCTGAAATAATTATTCTTGCAGTAAAGATAAAATAAACAGATTACAAAGGCAGTAGCAGGCCCGTTTCTCAGAACAGGAAGTACGTACGCACGGTATTCACAGAGAAGAACAGGCTATACATAATTCAAAATCTGAAATGTTCTCTTTTTATTGAAGGAATGGGGTGGAGTCAAAGATTGAGTTACGTCTGTTTGTTAAATCAATGTCGTAGACTAAACCTTGAGTTGGCAGAAAGAACGGTGTAATTAATTTGGCTACGTCAACAATGCATCCTTCAACTTCCCAAGATAACTTTATCTTTACTGGCCCTTTAAAACCTAAAGTTTTCACAGAATTAGACCACAGAAAAAATATTTCAAATAAAATCTGCTATACTGCCAAATATCTCACTACATGTGTTTACTTTCCCTCATAAAAAAGACTTAAAGCGGAGATCAAGGGCAAGTGATTGTAAATTAGTCGCTGTTTTTATGTTCTTTCGCAACTTCGTTTGTCAGATTGGGGGTTAATTAGTCTACAGTTAATTTACTGTTGTACTAAAAAGCTGAATTGGGCAATTCTCGTTAGGGAAAGTGTGGGCGTGGAGAGGGAAGGGAGCAGGAGGTGCTGATTAGTCCAGACAGTAGAAAATGCCTCTGTGCTGAAAAGTTGTTGTTTTAAGAAAAGTTATTTTTAAAACACTCAGACGTGGAGAGTGACTTATAAGAAGGTTCATTATCAATCGCAAGTCTAGGATTGTCAATTGAAGTTTGTCACTATTGTTACAAAATCAGGAAGAATTTATATAGTTACCAAAAAAGTTTGAGCAAATTAAGTACCAGAGCATTTATTTATCAAAAGACGTCGTTTGAATTTGCCGCTCGTGCGTTAAAACCACGGACATTTTCACTTCCATGTTCTCTGTGAACACTGAAGTCATGCGGTTATCCCATGAAAATAATACTAAAATTTCATTCTCAAATCAAAATTCCAGAGACAAAAGTGCCGTCTTGAATTCACTCTGCAACGTTAAAATACATGTATTTCTTTGCCTAATGTTATCAGCACCTGTGCACATTGTCGGGAAATGTGCGACTTTCTGATTGATTCCAGCAGCATTTCCTGAGAAAGACGTTATCATTATTATTATGGCATGACTAATCGATTGGCCGTGATAACAGCACAGAGGATATTGAGTGCTTTATCCTATTCGCTACCAGCATCCCTCTGTTGCTGGACAGAAATTGAAAAAAATTCTTATTGCAGTGGCGGGCGCATTGAATTACAAAAAGTGTGCAGTTCACGTTTCCAAAATGAAAGATAAGATGCTTAAGCAAAAGATTAACTTATCATTTTTGTTTTCATATTCGAGCTGTTAGGAACTTCATGGGCACTTGTCAGACGTTTTTTCAGGGTGATTGTTCTCTTTATAAAATGTCAAATGAGCATTTGTCTATGTGATTTGGGAAAATGTTATTTTCCCTCGGGGTAAAGCTGTTTTCTTCCCATTAAAAAGCCCCACAACTGCCTAGAGACGGACATTTTTGGGTGATTTTAATGTATTTCCAATGATGCAAACGCGTCTATTTGTGAAATTGCACTGCAAGTCGAAGCAGGAAGTAGCCAAAAAAAGGAGGCTATACCCATTTTTTCCGCCTCTCACTTTGCTTTGTCTTCCTTATTTTTCTCCATTTCAAACGTTTCATTTCATCTCATTTTAATGGTTTCTATTTCGAAACGGCCGTAAGGATGCACTGCTAGGATCTCCTTCCATGTCGTCTCTTCTTTGTTCTTCCTTTCCTTTTCTGTTCAGGAGCCCCCAGGGTTATAGCCCCTCTTTTAACTGTAAAGAAGTTCAATGCCCCGAACATTTCATTTTTCACAGCGAAATAAAATAAAAATGTCCTACCTTTTTTTTATTATTATAAATAAAGTTCATCAAGTATTCACCAGCCTTGCGCTTTTTATTTTTTTTCTTCCCCTCTGTCACTTGGTAACTTGCCAATTCTCACAACAAATTAAAAAGAATGCGTTTAAAATGTTTAATTTTCTTGTGGCAAGATACAAGCTACAGGAAACCAGGTGTAGTGAGAGAGATTGGCTATGTGTAATCTACAGCTGACTTGATTTGTAATTTGTTAATGTTCCTCTTAAGCGTCCTCCTCTTCCACAATGAGAATCAGTCTCTCTCCTGCGTTTGCAGAAGGCAGGCATCTCAAATTGGCGAAGATAACTGCCAGTTGGATTTATACATCAAGATACGTATTCAGCCTGCACAAACTCATATCACACACTTCAAAAGCTAAAAGTAAGACATTATGCTTGGCCGTGGAATTTAGCGTCAGATACATGCAGCTTGCAAGTAGGCACAAAACACCGCATGTTGGCGCAACTGAATGCTTCAGAGGTCTCATAGTACTGTTTCGTTATAACGGTAATATAATGATAATTATAATTAGCATGCGTACAGTTTAGAAGACCTAATGAAACAAGGGCACCATAGCACTCCTATGATTCACAATATAGCGGAGTTGCCTGCAGGAAAAAGATGCCATGCAAAAAAAAAGCGCAGATCGTAAGCATTTGATTATTCAGTGTAATACAGGAATTATAATAAATTGCACAAAAATACACCTTCCCCATACACCACATTACGACCACCCGAACATCCAAAGCTGAATGACTAGGCTATTAACATGCCACATCAAATGAATATGTTGTTAAATTAGGGAAACATTCAGGAAAGAAACGAGAGGGAGGGAATAAAAAATTACAGAATTGAAAGAAAGCAAAGGGATTTTTAGAAGGAAATAATGGAAGAAAACAGAATGTTCATAATCTACTTCAGAAAACTCTATCTTAAGCAGTTTTGGTGTGGTAAACAAAACAACAAAGAATTAATGATACAGGCCATGTTAATGATTGTTTATCTGGTCTATGGCGAATGTTTCTGAGCAATCATACTGGCAGTTCTACATTCAGCACCTATGGTGTTTATCAGACTGAATCAGCTTGTGGGTGGCCACGTAAAGCCCTTCGAAGGGCCCACCGTCCGCGAGTTGCAATGATTTACCTGTTATAACACACTGACAGTCTGATTGGAAAACGATACGAAATGTGAAAAATGTAGACCAGAGCCTCCCTCACAGCACTGGATCTATGTCTTTGTCGTCTGGATAAACGGGGCTTTGGGCTCCTCTATCAAATTCGAGGCAAACTACACGTTTTTCTGTTGTGAGCCCGGATCAAACTTTGAAATTTGTAAGGGACGAACAATTCCATGCAAAATTTTATCATTATGTAAAGACCGTCCCTGATGGAACAGTTTTTATTCAGCAAAATGTCCTAGCAATGTACTTTTTTCTTTGGATTTAATTTTACATGAGGATATAATGTTAAAACTGTCTAATGGGTGCATATTACATGATTTTGGAATACTATAATTATGAGAGGCTGATTTATAAGCCTCCGCTTCTGGTCAGATTTGGTCATCCAGAACAGACAGTTACGCCTAGTTGGGTTATCGTTTACGCGTCATTTCAGAATATAACACTGAACGGTGCAGCCGGGCTGAAATAGGTGCATAAGGGCTTGGCGACCTGTCTGATACAGGTTATGCAACATGCAGTAGACAACAGGGTAGACCACCCTGATGTAAGCGATAACTGACGGTTGTGGGCTGTCTGTTCCTAAACGAAACTGATTACAATATAGAAGAGGGGCGGGCACAATATCATCTTTACTGAAACTGTTGAGCAGTAAAACCTTACTTGTGAAACAAATCATTTTAATGTTTAGCCGTTCGAAGCATTTCTTTGGCCAGAGCAGTTTCTGTGAAGAATTATTTGGGTGTGATACCCTGCGCTCAATTCAGTCATTGTTGGCTCAGAGCATGCCAAGGTGCTGTTGAAGCTAACCGCGATGCATTAATTTTATTTCTGACCGATGTTGCTGTCAATAAGAAAATATAAGAAAAAGGATGTGTTAAATGAGAGAGGGGCGAGGGAGAAAAGAGGGAAGGAGAGAGAGAGAGAGAAAGAGAGAGAGAGAGAGAGAGAGAGAGGGAGAGGGAGAGAAAGAGGTAGGTAGAGACAGAGATTGATCTGTGCAGCTATTACCAGTAGTTTTCATAATCTAGAAAAGCGCTAACAAGAAAGCTCAACTTCAGTAATTATTATAGAAATAAATCGACAAACCATTTCGTGTCCTGTCAAATAGCACTATTTATACTCACTAGCGAAGGGAAGTATTGATTTTTTTAAAAATAATATTTTCAAAGGTACATGTTACTCAGTAATCAGAGTCCATTGATGCCGTTTTTGTTTTAAGTAAAAACTTCAAAGGACTTTTATTATGTTTCACACGGGGAAAACAGCCTATAAATACATATCAACTAAAGTGATTATCTTCAAAATGGGCCAGGGACGAGGGAGAGAAATTGCCATGCCATCATGTCAAAGCGCATGCTACACAGAAGCTACTCACACTGCATGTACCACTACGTGACTTAAGCTTTTACACAGCTATATCCTTTGAGTCAGCGGAGCCGGTCGCCTTAGTAGCGGCAGGATCGGCTCTGTGACTAGGACACTCACTGGCAATCTGGACAAAGTTCATCCCCCATATGATGGACCAGACCCAGCCTACGATGACCACAAAGGATACCATCTGGAGGAGTGCTGACAGGAGGTTCAGGCCAAAAGCCTTGGCAGGTTTCCCGAGTTTGGTCTTGCAGCCACATAGACAGGTCCATGACGACATGAAAGTACCTGTGGAGGAAACAATAAAATTCATCTTTAGAAGAGTTAAAGACTGTAATTATTTTCATAAATGAAACTCTGTCATAAGGTTAGAAAAACTGAGAAGCGGACAAAAAAGCCATGCTGTGTTTCTAAAGACAAAAACAGATTATTCGGTTATTACGATGATATATGAGAAGATGGCCTCCTCCATAAGATGCTGAAATTGTCCACACCAGAAGGTTTCAGTAAGATCATCTCATAGGGCGAAATAGTTTAATTATAATAATCATCCCAGCAGCCAGTGAAGTAAATATTGTTAGAAAATAAATCTCTCAGGCTAAGTCAATGTAGAAAATTCACATCCCATTAATACATGTTTCATTTTTCCCGAAATCTTAGTATATTGTTCAGTGTCACAATTATGACAAAGATTCTTACAGAAAGTCAATGGAAATCATCTGGATACAGAAAGAGGGCATTTGGTATTTCTGTGGTTTGCAAAATGCTGTGTAAAAATAATATTAATTCATCTAAAAATGGAACACTCCAAGATTTCAACCACAAGTCATCTTCCACCGGATCGCTACGTTGCTAGAATGGCTCCTTTTCAAAATCATGAGATTGCCCTTTGAATCCTTTTCAGAATGTGCATGTCTTTAGCTGTTCAAAAGTAACACTTTGGGATCTGTGATCAATGATCCAGATCACAAGCTAAATTGTTGGAGAATAGATGGGATCCTAACTGATCAAACGTAGCGGCAATTATAATTATGTCTTCTTTGTATGCTTCTCAACACACATACTTTCCGTTTGTTTAAATGCACAGCGATACTGCACTGTTTCTCTGCAGCTTTCAGCAACCGCACTATGTCTGCAGAAGGAGAGTAACAAAAGAGACAGTCCCTGGGTCTAAATCCATTATCCAGTTCATTTCTCTCAGAGAAAAGTAGAGCAATTTAAAAGTCATTATTTCCACATCGTGTGAGGAAATTCAAGGATTCGATTTGAAACAAAGGGCAAGGGCACAAATCCTGTTTAGTTTTTCTTTCCAGTACTCTTCAAGGTTAGTTTCCCGCAACCGTTTCAATTATTTATTGTTTTCATCCCAAGTGGCTGTATAATTTAGTACAAGAACATTACAATTTTCGTCTCGCAGTCACCTGGAGTCCTTGTTAACAAATCAGATACCGGAAATGTGTCTTTTTCATTCTCCCCAATCACCTCACGACTTCAAACACGGCCATGATTTTGAGTTTGGATTTATTTCTGCTGATGTTGCTGTAGTGGTAGTAGTAATAATAGAAGTAGTTGTTGTTGCTGTTGTTGTTGTTGTTGTTATTATTGTTGTTGTTGCCGCTGTTGTTGGTCATGTTGTTATTGCTGTTGTTGTTGGTCATGTTGTTGTTGCTGTTGTTGTTGGTCATGTTGTTCTTGCTGTTGTTGTTGGTCATGTTGTTGTTGCTGTTATTGTTGTTACCCACTTTTGTTTTCTTCTTCTTACTTTTCTTCTTTGGCAAAAACATGTATCTTTTCCCTTTGTTTCCATTTCGTCCGCCTCTTCTTTTTCTTTTATTCTTCCTCCATCTGCACCTCCCCCGGCCACACAAATGTATCATGTGGAGGTTTCTTTTTCAGTTTTTTCCCCCCGCTAGTCCCGAACGACAGTCTAATCTCTGAGTTCGCTCCATTTCCCTCCCCGTCTCTCAGGCACAGAAATCTCTCATTAATCTATGGCAGAAATCGACCGGAACTGTCCCAGACTAGACGGGCCTGGGGACGCGGGAGTGAGTCGGGGGGGGGGGGGGTTGGGAGGTGGAAGGAGGCAGGTGAGGGTGGTGGAGGAGGAGGACAGAACGGAGGGGTTTCCATGAAATGCTGATGTCATCAACTGTTTCCCGTTTGCTACAGGTTAGGGGGAACACGGCAGTGCATGGTGCAGTTGACAAGTGGTGCTCGCTGGTGATATGTGCTTTGGGGTGGGTGTTTTGGTGGTGGAAAGAGGTTGGGGGGAGGGGATAGCAGATTTTTTCTGTGTGTTTTGAGTGGGGGGGGGTAGTAACTGTGGAATGGTGGCAACATTATATTTATATATAAGAGAAGCGGTGGTTCGGATGGTGGGGGGAACTGAAGAGGGCAGGGGTGCAATTCTATTCCTGATGTCGAGAACAACAAAGAAAACTATCGTAACTCGACTTCTTTTCAAAAACTGAAATATTTGGCTCGCAAGTTGTGTTATAAGTTGGGGTTTAAATTCTGAAAACTGAGAGTTAAATAACATTTTTAAAATACCGTAACCAATTATGTCTGATAAAGACAGTTATTCAGTTTGTGTTTTTCCGGAAATATTTAAGAAACCGAGCTGTGATGCCGCCCTTGATGTAGCAGTAATAGTGGAAATATCACAGTAGTTTCGGTTATAGTGTAGTAATGTTATGTTGTGGCAGTGTAATAATGGTGTGTTTTCAGCTGGAAGTGATAAAGATAACGTTAGAGATAATGAGGAGCACTGAGTTAGCCTAAACTAATGGTGGAAATATTGTTTACCTGTGTTAGTTGTTGGCTATGTTGCTTCTTTGGTAGTGATGTTGACGGTGATGGTGTTGGCTGTCGTGGCGGTGGTGGTGGTGGTGATGGTGGCGGTGGTAGTGGTGGAGGTAGTAGTGGTGGTGATGCTGATGGTGGCGATAGTGGTGATGGCAGTAGCGGTGGTGATGGTGGTGATGGTGGCGGTAGTAGTAGTGGTAGTGGTGTTGGTGGTGGTGGTGGTAGCTGCGTAATGGTGGTGGTGGTGGTTGTGGCAGTGATGTTGGAGATAGTGGCATTGTAGTGATGGTACAGGTGGTGGTGGTGGTTAGAGAGGGGATAACAGTTGCTGCAAAAATCGGATTTACACTTCCAGATGTGTCCTTCCCAGGCTGTCAATCCAGAGCCCCAATCAGTAATACGATAAAAAAAATTGTCTGACAGTTCCACAGGTTACACCCAAAAAATGTTGTCTGGGAAATGTGTTGGTATCCGTGAAGTCAAACAAACACACACGTAGTTTTTCCAATCTTGGTATGTCCTTTTTTTCAAAAAGAAGGCAAATGCACCTTTGATCACAAGTAAACCATATCAGCAAGGCACTAAATGTTGCCATTGCCCCGAGTGTCTGGCTGCAAGTTTGTCCCCCAAAAATTTAAAACTTAGATATACTTCTATTGTTCTAAACAGTAAAAACCATCTATCCAATAGTTGTCAGTTAGACGAAAAATTTAAAGTATCTCTGATTCTCGACATTTCTGTTGTTGTTGTTGTTCTGGGATCTCTCCATCATAGTATTACATCGACCATCAAAATGCAAAGTGTGTCATAAAAATGACAAGTATATTTTCATGATCTCCACAAAAAGTGTATTCTTTCATATTATCAAATACTGGGAATGATTTGACATAGCATACCTGTCAAACATATCAAAAACCTGGCACTGTATTTTACATTTCATTTTATCCATGTTTAATTATATTTTGACATAAAACGCCTCCGGACAAAACGAATAAGAGGAGAAGCATCTGTTAGTTCAGGAATGAAACTGCAATGCCGTGGTTCTTGCGGTCAGCTGAAATTCTTTGGACAACGAGCCTATAGGAGATCTCTAGAGAAGGAAAACACCCGTCAAACAAGCTCTTCTAAAACTGCCTCCGGAGGACCTGATTAGGGAGTTTCTTGCATGCCTGCATCCTAATTTAGATCCTTTATGTTCTACATTAATCTGTCGCTGATATCGGACAAAAATCTTACAGAGAAACATCTCACAATAAATGAAACAGGCTTACTTAAGTTTCACTTGGTGTTACAAGGCAAAGTTAAAGACAAACTTAACTGTGTCACACCCTATTTAGGTCATATCTGTACGCGACCCATCGCTGAACTTCCTTGCTAATATTGCAGAGTTCAGACAGATTTCTCAAAACAGATGAGGCGGACTTAGTTGAAATTCGCAAGCGCTCTATGGACTATCAATCTTTTCTGTGGCCACTGCGCCGACGTGCATCCTGTGCAGAGACCCTAAGAGAGTGGAAAAAATGTATTTAGCATTTACGCCCTGTTTGGTCCTGGGAATGCATTCTGTGCAGGACATCCTTCATATTACATTGCTTTAGATCCATTTCAACATCAGTTAATAATGGCTTTTTTTCCCAGAAAAATAAGAGCTTTAAAGTGTTCCATTAGCTCCAATGAATCTCTTGACCTGAATTGAAAAGCTAAAGGATTTCTCAGCCCTAAGAGAATTCAAAGGATCAATATAAATGGTCGTCTTTCATCTAAGCAGTCAAAGTACAGTCTCAAATAGAATCTTCGGTAAATTTTCAATTCATAGTGTAGACAAAATCTTAATATGGATGTTTTGTTATATATTATATGAATTTTTACGATGCAGGCAATAGTTCTTTTTTCTCCATGCGGCCAAAACATAAAAAAAAATTAAAAAATATTCAAATCTTCTGCAGTCTTATTGTGCCAGGCAGTTTCCGTGAAACTTCACTTCTCTTGGGGCTGTTTTTAAAACGGAATCTTTTTTTTTTTATTTCAGCTGAGTCTTAAAATATTTTTTTTCTTCATGCTTAAATCTTGTTTTGAATTCTAATTCACCCGACTATCAGGTCAACATTCTAGTTCCTTCACATGAGAGAGAAAAACGGTGTTAATACGTGAACTCTTCTATCTGTGTAAATATCGATACTTAATGGGCCCTTGACGACACTGACAAAAACTGACCGGTGTCGTCGCACCGGCGGATAACCCAGACAAATCGATGGAGTAAACACGTAAAGCTGATAGAATGCCTTCCCTTATCAGAGTGAAAAGTTAACCGATAGCTGTGAACACACATTGGCCCAGCCCTCTTTAAAAAGTATGGTGTTTAGAAAATGATGGGACAATCATATTGAATGATTTCAAGCCCTTCGTCATCCTGTCCCACTTCTCACTGTAGAGAGTGCAGCAATTGAAATGAAGCCACACCAGACTAAAGCCTCGTTCCTCCTTCAGACAACATTGATATGTTGTAGAAATCAAAATGCAATAACAAGAGGAACACAATATGTTGACACAGTTTGTTTGACACTGCTGGCATCTATAATCATGGCCTATTGATACAACTGCATTCATTTGTTTGCACAATATATGTCACAAATTAATGCAGGTCAGAAATTAATGCACTGGGTCATGCACATAGGTGCCAGCAATGTCATTTGTAACCTACGAGAAAACAGAAAGAGAACTTTATTATTATTATTATTATTATTTATTATTATTGTTATTATCATCATTATTATTATTGTTATATTGTTGTTGTTGCTGCTGCTGTTGTTCCCGCATGAATGAAAGCTAGTTCTATACCCTGTGGATGCACGGCTGATCGTGCGTAACGTGTCATTTTCAATCGCCTTGTCCTCTTGGTGGTCTCTCGGAAACTGAGGAAGACGAGATCTGCATCACTGAGCATTGTGCAAACATTCGTGCATCATCCACAAAGCTGAGAGTACAGATTCTGATAGGGCATGGAACTCTAGTTACCGGTGGAGAGACAGAAGCAAGCTGTGTTGTCGGAGGTAGCGTGCTGCTCTGGGCTACAGGGAAGGTTCGCTTCAAAGTTTTCCAGATAGCAATGGTATATCTTACAAACACGAAAAATGCAGGAATAAGGATCAAACGCTCCGCGGGCCAGGTAAGAATTTAAAAAAAGGCAATAACCGAACCTGAGAGTATTAGCAATAGCTGAAGTCACAGTGTTTAACTATATTTTATCACTCTGTAAAAGAATATCAATAACACCTATCCCATGCCCATTCTTAAAAATACACCCGACATCGACATAGATAATTATATAAATAATTCAACCGAAAGAAAAGTGGGAGGAAGGACGAGAGGAGAACCCGTCCCCCCACATAGTAACATAACCACAGTAAATGTCATGACAGATTACAGCAAGGCGGGTTGGCATGAATAAAAGATAATAAAACGTGATAAGGCAAAAACTGTGGCGCGAAATGAACCAGAGAGAATAACGACTTCCAAGGCACAGTGCAAAAGACAGAGGAAACAGGTTAAACGGAGGAATCCAACATTTCAACAGAAGAAAGGGGCACTGTAAACACCAAGACTGCAAAATGGATTGCAACCCTTCATAAACTAATATAGACCATGCCAGTGGATAAGCATTGTAAGCCCAGGTCAACGTAGTAGTGGAACAGAACAGTAGCTAGAGGAACATGTATGATTAAGAAACACAATGCAGACCGAAGCCTTGCAGTAACCTTGCAAGATGGAAGTGTGTGGGTAAATGGACGAAAGCTTTCAAATGTATTAAGATTTTGCTACGGTAGTGATGGCGACCATCCAACAGAGGGGTATTATAGTACCAATATCAATACGCACAAAACCCTGGAAAAGTGCTGGAAAATGAGGTGAAGATTTTCGTTCCAACAAAGCTATAGGGACCTGCATTTTGAAAGGACATCTCATTAAAAAAAAATCATGGTTTTTGCAGCTTTTCATATTTTATTATGCAGATACACACAGTGATGTCCTTAAACTGTAACATTAATTCCCACTTCTCGCCATTATTTTCATTCAAAGGTGAGAATTTCACCTCAGTATCAAAACCAGTTCACCAGAAACAATTTAAATGAAACATCGATAAATAAATGTGACAAGGCTGGCGCGTTAACATTGTTAACTGATCCGGAGAGCAGAAAAAAAAGGGAGAGAAGAAGCAAGAGAGTCAGGGAAGACAATGCAATAGAAAACATGTAACAACCTCAAAAAAACCAGCTGATGGCAAAAGAAAGCTTTGTACATGTAATTGCAACTGCCGTGTCCTGTTCGGTTGTTTTGTCTTTGTGTCATTTGCATGAGTAATTAGAGAGCCGTGTGATCGTGAGCACATTTAGAATACCAGCAACAAATGTCCATGCCATATGTTTTTTTGTACTATATAACGCCAGGCTACAACTAAGAGTAATCACCATGTCGGCTGTGTCGTTAGTGCCCAATTACGCGAAACGAACCAGATTTATCTTCCAGGCAAATGAATTGCCAGGGCTACTAATTAGGAGACCTCGATGTGTCAAACTTACTGGTTGTCATGATTTACAACACTACATTGGAAAGTACACTCATACGAGGGCAAAACAGTTCGTCTGTGTGTGGGCGTTTGGGACAATGAATAAAGGAGACTCTGAAAATCCATCACAAAATTCAAAGTGGCAATAATTGCATCCTATTTACCCTAAAATTCTTACTGAGAACTCTGGTAGCAAGCAATGCATTTCTATGCGAGATTAAAGAGGAGCACTGGTAATTTTTATGTATTAGAATCCAATGCTAATAAAGGCGATTATAGCAGTAGAGCCGTGGCCTTTATTTTTACCATTACTTCGAAAGCCATTTAGAATAGCCCTTGGAATTTCAGTTCCATGTGTTCAACAATGCATTTTGTGAGAACGTAATGGTCCAGTAAATGAATGCCTCAGTATAAAATATTTTGTGAAAACAAATCTTAAGGTTTCAGGGCCCTGATTTTGATATGAAGGCCATTTGCCTGAGATCTTCAAATCATGTAAAATGCTGTTGTTAAACATCGAAAATCAACAAAATATGAAATGCTGTAAAGTATACCAAATTTAAGACTGCCTCATTCCAAGCCAGGCCAGTGGTCCGAAAATATACATTTGGTGATGGGTTATAAGTAATCAATGAAGTTCAACTTATTTCTGATCAATTAAATATTTGATTATATCAAACCTAGTAGGAGATGTTCACAGCCTACGACTGTATGGGAATTCCAGAAAAAAGATGTTAATTACTGAAATGTTTTGAAGTGCTTGGTTAGTTTAAAAAATGAACACATTTAAAGGTGAAGAAGTAAATTTTGGAATGTTTTGTTTTTTTTACATATTATTTTTTCCACGACGGGCAAACATCTGTTCAGTACAAGACAAAAAACGCAGGACAGCCATCTCATACCCGAGACACAGAATACCGAAACGAACCATTCCTTCTTTCACTATAATATTATTATATCCACAAATTGCACGCGCAAAAACACGGTGAATACTACTCTTGTGGTGCGAACCGTCGCATTGTTGACATCGATGATACGCGCGCAAGTCGAGGGACGGAGTATGACGAACTGATTCCTCTCGTTATCCTGTGTCTCGGCTCATACCGTGTAAAATACAAAAGCACCTCCCCCCCCCCCCCCTCCCACCCCCGGAAAAAGGTAACGTGCTATTTAGAATGAAAATAAAAATTGCAGTGACGATCTGAAGGAATACAAAATGCTGGATACGTAGATTTCTTCATCACTCATCAATTTCTTCACATGTATACTTACAACACAAAAATATCTCTTAACTCAGTTTCGTGTATTTATTAGTCTGCGGAATGGATCTCTCCTATTGACTGAAAATTAGATTTCATCCGCACTATCGGGAACACGACACATCTCACTTCAGGACTCTCTCGCACTTGAAAATAAATCATCTGTTGTTGTTTTTTTCGATCAAACTTTCAACAAAGAGTTCTAATAAAATACATCACTCCGTCAGACATTCAGGCGATATCTATTACTGAAGTTCAATTCCATATTTGTGATTTATTTTGGGATTTAAATGCAATTTAAAAACTCATTTCACTGGCTAAAGAAGCGTACTTCAGAACTTGTTTTGATCTTTGAAGCAATGATTTCTTGGTCACTGATTGAATTCTTTACGTTCCTTAAATTCAGAGGCGTCTGCCAGATCACCCGAGTGAAAAGAAAATGGCAGCCAATCTTGTTATTTGTAATGACATTATTGGTTGGTGAAGGTTTTTGTCTACATTTATGTTCTTCAATATAAATCTAATTACATCTGGGTCTAGCTTTGAGGTTGCTGATACAAGGATTGAAAGAGTTTGATCACATGCATGAGTCCTTCTCCTGTTTCAATGAAGAAATACATAGGCCTATATTTTGTCAGGTATTCCCATAAAATCAGGCAAACGCAGTACAAATTGTTGTTGTTCGTTTTTTTTCTAAATGTATTTGTTTGTGTTTTTAATCACCTTCAACAGAGTCTCAGGTTCTCCTTTTTCATTCCACTGTGGTAAAGCTTGTCGAAAAGCGATAATCATTTTATTTGATTATTTGAAATACAGACACATCACACTTCTACCATTGAAAAAAAATGATGTTACACACTGTATATGTGGTGTTCTCGTGAAGCAAGCGTGCCTTTAAAAAGTCATGAACGTGAGGAAGCAAATGGTGACAGAATTTTTCGAAAAGCGTTATACGACAAAACAATTTAATTTAATTGGATTTTGAATGTTTTCCAAAGTGAGTCAACGTAATGGTGGCTGATACACACTGAAGGCCTTTCCTTGTTCACAGAATTGTAGGGAAATCATCAGATTTCACGATCGATGTGGTGCCCTCCTTGTCCAGATTGTGCTGCTTAGTAGAAGTAAAAGGTTGCCAGGGAGAGCTGTGAAAACAAGACCATTTCCGCGCCAGTTTGCATTTGATTTGCATTTTTTTTTTTTTTAAGTGCCGGTTTTGCCCTGACAAGCCACTGATGACTTAAAAACTCATATTTTATTCTGAGTTTAATTCAGCACTCGGCGGCCTGGAAATTCTAATTTAACCGCTGGACTTGAGAAGAAGGAACTCGAAGAGAGCGCGGGGCATCACGATACTGGGTTCGGTTAAAATCCTAAATTAACCAAAAACGGATTTTCACATACATGCACATACATACACACACGCGCTGAAAAGAGACGCTGGAAATGGACAGTACCGTGGGTAAACGAATTCAATCCATCCACCCATCCATCCATCCATCCATCTATCCATCCATCCATCCATCCATCCATCCATCTGTCTGTCTGTCTTTCTTTCTATCTATCTATCTATCTGTCCATCTATCTATCTATCTATCTAATCTATCTATCTACTTCCGGTCAGCTAACGGGGTTAGTCGCATGTTTATGTGTCTGTGCTTTGTTCGCTGTTCTGGTGGAGGGATCCGTGGTAGCTGCCCTCGATAACGCAGGAATGGCATATGGAGGTATGGGCCTTGTTACAGGGCTGAAGATGACGGTGACGGAAGCTATTCGGACTGGTAAAGTAAGCAGGATAACAACGGGCTGCGATGGCAACAACACGAAAGCGATTCAAAATGGCGGTGTCAACAACAATGACGCACTTTACGATTTGAGGACCCACAGCTGTGGGGTGAGTTTATCGTTATGGAGAAGGCATTTCGATCTAGCCTAAGTACCAGGGCTGAAGATGACGGTGAAGGAAGCTATTCGGACTGGTAACGTAAGAAGGATAACAACGGGCTGCGATGACAACAACACGAAAACGATTCAAAATGGCGGTGTCAACAACAATGACGCACTTTACGACACGGTGAGTTGGAGAAGATTACCCCAACACCTACACCAAGTCGTGCGCAATCATCCAAGCGAAACAGCATCACACGCCCTTAATGGCTGCACAAAATTTCACCTTAAGTACCAACAACGACACAACAACATCTTGGACATTTTGGAAAGAAAGATTCGTTCATTCAACAGAAACAAGACCATATTGAAAGACACTCCTCTCAAACCATCTATATTTGAAAGTGACTCTATTGGTTTCCATCGTAGAGAAGTGCGGCCAGATATAACAGTGATTGACAGAAAAAGAAAAACAGTCAAACTAGTAGAAATATCGATACCATTTGATGCTTATATTGATAAAGCTTACAAATCAAAGTTTGATAAGTACTACCCATTTTCTTTAGAGATCAACGCCATAGGGTATCATTGTGAAATCATTGTGCTAATTATAGGCAGTCTCGGAAATGTCCATGGGAGGTTTACAATAATAAATGCGCCAGTCTTAGTTATTGTCCACTTTTACCATCTATTTATGGATAAAATAAGCCAAGAGCCAGCAGTTATGTTCAGCCATGTAACGGATTAATATTTACAATGCCGTTCTATTGTTTCCTGTATGGGTATCGTGTGTGAAATACTGTACCGACTAATTGGAAATAAAGAATTATATCTATCTATCTATCTATCTATCTATCTATCTTTTCGTCTACTGTTTGTCAACTGGTCTGTCATAACATATCGCTCTCTCTCTCTCTCTCTCTCTCTCTCTCTCTCTCTCTCTCTCTCTCTCTCTCTCTCTCTCTCTTCTTTCTCTCTCTCTCTCTCTCTCTCTCTCTCTCTCTCTCACTCTGTATGTGCGTGTGTTAAAAAAAATTGGAAGACCAACAAGATTAAACATGATCTCCGTGTTCTGTCAAACAAAGAAAAATATCTTTACACACAATAATGCCACAACTCAGCCCTGTAAACAAGCGCTCGCACGATTCTTATAAATCTGATTCCAGCGCTGAGCTAGTTCCCGTGCATGGAATGTTTGAGGCTAATACCACATTCCTGGGTCTGTTTACCTTTAGTCGTAGCCACAAAGGCAATTTGCCCACCTTCTGCCCATCTATACCAGCAAAGGTGGACCTCTGCATGACAAATGAGAGTTCGTCGATCCCAAGACTGTGAACTCACTCACCAATGGTGAGTCAAGAATGTTATGGTTCTGGGGAACTGAAAGAGTCTCCATGAAAATGAATGCTATTGTCTTTCAACCACCATAGTTGTTTCGTTGCATAGCTAATAGTAAGGCTTGTACGATCGTGTCACTCACTGCTCATGATCGAGCAGATATCGTATACACCCCCCCCCCCCACCCCACTGCTATTGTTAACAACTGTGTAAACTATGGTAGTACAGTTAACCACTTTTTTTTTTCTTTTGGACAAGTAGTTATTGTATGACAAGACTTGATATGGCTATTATTCTCATTCTGTGACTGCAAGTTATTCGTTGCTTGCTTGTTTGTTTGTTTTTCTTTTTGTGTGCCCTGTGTGACCACGCTGGGGAACAGTTTGTATAAATTCTCAACATATTTCACACTGAAGAATACAAGGCTTGATCTAAACACATTTTGTTGTCAAATCGTGTCCTGCCATATCATTGAGTGTCCCACCATAGTTAAGTGTCCGATCTTACTCAAGTGTCCTCCCCTACCTAAGAGCCCCACCCTAGTTAAGTGTCCTACCCTACTTAAGAATCCTACCTAGTGAAGTGTATTATCCTAGTTAAGTATCTCACCCTAATTAAATGTTCTACCCTAGTTAAGTATCCTACTTTATTTAAGAGTCCTACCTTAGTTAAGCGCTACCTTAGTTAGGTGTCCTACCCTAATACAATGATTTGTCGATTTTATTTGGTGACTGGCGGCCATATTATCTGTAACTCATTTCTGTCAGCACTGTGAAATCAACAAACTAATCCCACAAAGAGATAGTGACCACCATAATGGTTTAATGCTGGGAAGAATTAACAGATTCTGCACTTTGAACAGTTTTGCATGAGATTTTCAGACAGGGGGTGAGGTGGGACAATAAATGCATGATCTGGTCATTCAAAACGACGAACGATACGACAACGGAGATGGCGTGGGAAATGGTCAGTGATGACTTTTCCAAATAATTCGGAGGAAATGTAATTAACTTCTAATCCCGACAAAGAGATATTCATTATCATATTATTCTGTTGTTATATGGTTCAGACATAGTAGATATTGCTATTTCTTTAGATGTACCCTTCCGATTTCTGCCCCACTCGTGGCGAGAATGTTCCAGAACGTATAATATCTAATAGCTGATTTGTCGGACACACAAAGATAATTATAACCTCATGCAATGACATAATACACCGTGGCATTGTACAGGAATTACAAAATATCCTCTCGCTGCCCAATGGATTCCCTGGGCTATATCATTAATGGCACCGTATATCGCTTATATAATATTCATGACGTACAAAGAGGTCGGGCTATACCATAAGACTAGTTATTTGCTGTGGTGTTTATGTTCTCAGTCCGTTCACCTAATCATAAGAAAACAGGATCTTTTGCACCAAGACTTTTTTACAGGGAAAGCTGTTAAATTGTCAGGAAGAATAAGTGTTAACTTGGATGAACGGCACTGTAACTAGTGTAACCCTTGTAACCTGTAGAATCTTTTGTTATCATCAACCTCTGCGGCGACTGTGCGTCCCGTATGTCAGAACTCCGATATGTAGGCATTTATTTGTCTGTATGTTGTTGTTGTTGATGATGATGATGCTGTTGTTGTGTGATGTGAGAGAGGATTTAATGTTCTTGAACAAAACGTAACAAACACAAAAATTTTGAGCAACTCGCTTGTTATTAAATTTCTTCTCTACTAATTTAGTAACTACAGTTCATAACAAGAGTGATACTTTCTTTAAGTCAAAATTGGGCAAAAAGAAAAGGTTGTATGTTGCAAAACCCCGCGTGAGAAATAAAACCCAAACAATACAAAGCAAACTAAAGAGAAGACAGAAAATACACAAAATGTTCGGCTTTCTGTGGTTTTTATGATATTTCGTACTTTCTTTAAGGCTGAAATTGTAACTAATACCGAAACACAACGAACTAAGGCCGAGACAAAACTAACTCACTAAAATGTACTCGTGGTCCTTTCATAAGGATGGTCATATTGTTCAGATTAAGAACTGGTCACAATGGGCTCCACCACCATATGTTCACCAAGTTTAAAATAGGAACATCTGTCATATGTGAGTGCAGCCAGTCTCCTCAAAACACAGAGCACATATTGCAGAACTGCACACTCTTCTCAGCACTACGAGAAACATAATTATTGGCCCAAACCCATAGACCTGAATGTCAAACTCTACGGTGCTCTGCCAGAACTGCAGAAAACCGTAGATTTTCTTAAAAGAACAAATCTGCAGATTTAGATTTGGTGAACGAAAGAAGAAGAAGACAAGGATGGCCAAACAAGACTTGGTGGGCGAGACCAATGATGGCCAACTTGGCCGGAATGGCCGGGCTTGTGGGTAGAATCTTTAGGTAAGGTGGCCGCTCCTCTGCGACCTTGGCCTTGAGGGTATGTGAGAAGGACCACCCAGTGGATGGAAAATCCAATGGACAACCCAATGCGGGAAACTCGTATTGTAACAATGGTTGTTGCCGTTGTTGTTGGAGACGTCCAATAATACCAACTTCAAATGTATAGATCGATGAGGTGATCATTCCAGGTGACAAATTTCATAGTACGGCCAAACCTGGAACTAACAGCTTCCTCATTTTGCGCCTGTCGTTGTGTTTAAAACACTGATAAAAATAATAACTTTTTGTGGGCCCTAAACGGCAGTTCATGCAGACAGCGACTATGATGCCTGTACGTTGCAGCGAATGAATAGGTGAATTATTGATAACATTCCGGTGAAGCAAATTGGACACTGTGAGGAGTTCTTGTTGCGCTGCCAGAGAAATTTCAAAATGTGTACGTAGAGAGGGGCTTAAAGACCAGCATCCATTACACGTTAGAATTTGACTGTCCATTTCCAAGCTGAGAACAGTGGCAAAATGTGTTTGTAATGCTTTGTTTTGCTTTCAGAATGAGCATTTCACGGGACACAGAATAAAGTATAGCTCTTGTGCACCAGTAGTTCCACATTTACTAATTATTTATTTACGCCGAAAACTGCCCTGTCGTTTAAGAAGATGTTTAGTTCCCTTTTTTTTTTTAAAGATAAGATTCATCACATTCTTTAGTTAAATGATGAAGGGGAATTCTTTTCTTATACCCCAATCTTGAAATATTTATGACACATGCCAAAACTCATACGGAATAGCTACTTTTGTGTGTGCGTGGGGGAAGGGGGTGTTCTATAACAACACAATAACTTGTGCCTGTCAACATCTCGGCGGCAGTTTGTTTGTTTGTTTAGCTCTTTCTGGAATCTCCGAGGTATAGAAGAGATCTCGCCCAACCTCTAGTATCTATATGCCAAATTGCACGTATCACGCATAATACAGTTTACCACAGCAAGTGGATGTATTTTGCTTCATCTGCTCATAAGAGTTTTTTTATCTGTTCGTCCCTGATTCTCTCAGCAACATACCTTGATCTTCAGATTGCTATTTTAACTTTATTTCGTGTGTTTCCGTTTCAAGTTAAATATCGCCCACGCATTTCATAAAAAAAGGGGGGATAGAAGGAAAACAGGCAGCTCTAATAACTCGCTGTTTTACACTTGAGGTTTCACTAGCGTGTTCGGCAGTCTGCCTGGTATTCTCTAGTTGGGTCGAGAATCTATTCCCTAAAAGCTTACTGTCTCCGGAGAGAACACTCTCAGGGAAATGGTAAATCCACTAACAGCTTCCTTAATTCAGTGAGAAATGTAAATTCAGTGACAGCATCAGTGAAAGAAAAAGGTTCTCCATGTTGTTGTTGCTGTTGTTGTTAATGCTGTTGTTGCTGCTGCTGCTGCCGCCTCTGCTGTTGTTGCTGTTGCTGTTGTTTTTGTTGTTGTTGTTGTTGTGCGTTGCTACTGCTGTGGTTATTTTTTTCATGACTTTAAAACTTAAATTTGACACTCACTTGTCCAGCAATCGCGCTAAGACTGGGGAATCACTGTGCAAAAATTGAATTTGAAGCCCCTCTTGACTCTTACTCAACAGTGAATACGTTTCAAACAGAAAAGTCTGGGGTAATAGCATCAATCTACTTAAACAGAGAGAACCTCACGCACTCACAAACACACGCTGAAATGTCCTTTTCTCGACAAAGGTTCATTTGACGAGTCCATTGCTATAGAAGCACTTTCACGTGAAAACTCCAAAGTCGCCTTAATTCATGCAATTAAGTGCCGCCACTCTGATGCAATGTGAGATGGGAAAGGGGAAGAGAAAATCTGAGTACATAACCTTTAAAACCAGACAGGCAGACGGAAGAACAATTCTACAAACATTCGAGAGTAGGCATTCAACAAACAACCACAGAAATAATTCTTGAAAGAGAGAGAGGATGGGATATAGTGAGAGAGAGAGATGAACAGGTGGACGGACATATAAAAGAGGAAAACACGCTGAGTAGGGACCCTAACCACACGAGGGTAGGGGGTGTAGATAGACCGATCGATGGTTTCTCATCGCCCCTAGCCAAAACAATGTAAAAGCTCTCCATCGTCAATCAAACGAACTATCTTTCAGATCTCAAATCGATTCCTCTAACTTAACAACCGGGTAAAAGTGCGCTGTTTTCTTATCTGACCTCCTGCGAGCCAACACGCAAGCACATATACACACACACACTGGTGTAGTTATCTACACACACGGACATTCTATATTTGGTTGTTGTTGTTACTTTTAATTTGATACGGCTAGAATACAACGGAAAACAACGGAATGAAACAGAATAAATTTTACTGATATGGAAAGAAATTTGCCTCTGACGTGTGTATAGCAAAAAAAACTTGAGCAAATACAGATACAATAGCATACATTGACATGAAATGCAGTTAATTTAACAGATCAGATATTCATTTCTCTACGTTTTCCAGTCAGTGCGTCTGACACATGTACATACATTTTCTCCATTTAAAGCTTCTATATAATCAATATACAAACATAAGGGGGACAAGGTGGTCTAGAGGCAAGGTGCTCGCCTCTCTCATGCCAAGGGTCCCGGGTTCTAAACCCGGGCAGTGCAGGCATGTTGGAAAGTGGATTTTTCTCATATTTTCAAGTCCCTGGTCCTATTGGGGGGTAGGATCGAGTAGTTCTTGGAAATTGGATTTTTCTCATATTTTCAAGTCCCTGGTCCTATTGGGGGGTAGGATCGAGTACCTAGTCTTCTCGGATAAGGACGAAAAAATTCGGAGGGCCCGTGTGCACTTTGCGCACGTTAAAGATACCTTGGCAGTTGGAAATCGTAAAGAGCAGGCCGAAAGGCCGCTGCCCGGGCAAAATTGAAATTAATAGATTAAAATTTATCCATATCATCTCCCCCCCCCCCCCCCCCCCCGCCAGAACAAGAAATAATAAAACAAGTAAAGTGAGGTGTAAATGCCAAGGGCAGCGAACCTCCTAAAATAAAGACCTCAAATCAATATACAAACATAATTAGTGGATGGTCAAACTCAAACGGCTGTGCCTATTCCCCTACATAACTTTAACCTACAATCATTGGCTCCGCTGGTTAACGTCCCGCATGTCAAGATATTACTGTACAAAACACAATGTCTACACGAATACACCATGTTTGACAGTTTATTGATGGTTAAACCGTGCAAAATGGTCAGGCGGGCACAAATAAAAATACCTTCCTTCAAGTACTGTGTCAACTAAATCTGTTTTCTTAGATTTTACTCATCTTAAAACTGTACACAATGACATGTACATTTTGGTCTGACTGCTTCATATCGAGCGACCGAACGTTGCATGAAATGTGGAAAATTGTTTACACTCAGGAGGAAGGCGAAGGGCAAACCTCCCCCAGAATGATGTTTGTGATCTTAATGTGTGTAAATATAAGACCAAGTGATTATACGCTCTGAGCTTGTGTGGAGTAAATTGTCTGAAATTACCTGAAATATGATGCTATAAAATATCTATAATTTTGATAATACAGACACACTCAGACTTATACAGCGCCATGTCCCAGACTTTACGGTAGACCAAGGAAACATCTCTACGGGTAATACATCAAGGGAAATTATGAATGACTCGTAATAAAAATACCTTAGATGCCAGACGAGAGAAAGGCCGGTGTGACATTATAACGTGACCCCCTAGATGTGGACTCCCAAGTCAAAATGTCATATTGCAATCGGAACCCCCAGTCCAAATATTCTTTGAAATGTGGACTCCCTCGACCGGATTTTCTAGCAACAAAAAAAAAAATGTACCCCTTTATGAAATATGTACTCCTTCCAGACTAAATTTCATAAGAATGAGGGGTCCCCGCTCTCTTTTTCTTTTATGTGTTCCAGACACCTGGGTGAAAAGTATATGAAATGAATGGATCTTTCCCCCTTTCCCCCACCCTCCTCCCACGCACCCACTGTTTATCAGCGATTTTCAGATCAAAGAGATCGTACCTCTTGACTTAGTCCTCAACATAAATTGAATGTTCTGGCATTTTATCAGAAAAAGCCAAATTTCCATTCGTCCATCGCTCAAATCATTCATGCGTGTACCTTCACCAGAGAGAAGGAATAAAGACATTACGGGAAAAATCTTCACATGCTCGTTTTAGCGAATTCCGAAATGTAAACAAAATATTCATCTCCCTCGAGCTTTCTTGTTCGGTTCTTAGACAAAATTTGACAAGGAGGAATTATTGCGCCTCTCGAACACTTAAAATTCCAACATAAGAAACGCTAATTGACGCGCTCAGTGTGCATTTTTGCTTCCAAATTCCTCGCTGACACCAAAAATTTGGCCTGGTGTTTGGACCACTACAAAAGGAATTCTGAAGTTGCTTGAGTCATTCATGAAGACAAGCTACACACTATGGCAACTTCATCAGTAGCCAAAGTAAATATGACAGAGCAATGAGAGTGGCGCACCAGAGAGATCAGCGTAATATATATTCATTACACAGTCAAATCTGCAACCAGACTATAATGAACGACAGAAAGAACAAACTGGTGAGTCATGACACATGACGAACAAC
This sequence comes from Onchidella celtica, assembly GCA_963931925.1. Taxonomy (NCBI): domain Eukaryota; kingdom Metazoa; phylum Mollusca; class Gastropoda; order Systellommatophora; family Onchidiidae; genus Onchidella; species Onchidella celtica. The sequence goes on from OZ007569.1 coordinate 68,404,982, forward strand.
TGCAAAATTCGCATTGGAAAAATGTTGTCAGGTTTGTACACGAACATTTCGGTCATTATTTCAAGTGCCGCCCTGGAAGTTCTGAGAGCACTTCAGACAGATCTATCTGCATGAATGTTTTTGGATCAATTGTATTATTCATGGGTGGGTTTCCTGTTGATACGAGATTTTTTTATTTTTTTTTTTTCTACTGACTTTCAATTGATGCAAGAGGTTCTACAGTATAGTAACTCTTGTTTTCTTTTTCATCTGTCTGCCAGATATTTTTTTTTCTGTACGACCGATGAGTCTGAAATCTCTGCAGAGCTGTATAGTTCACGCTCATAATCGTGTTTTTCTCTCTTTGATACGTTGTTGTTTTTTTTCTTAGAAAAGGGTGGGAGGCATAATCATTGTATCGGTCACCACTAATGCGGCACATTATAATATTATTTCAATCCTTTTAGTTTTCTTTTTTTTTCCTGACTACTGCCCGTGTAACTATGTTTAGTGCAAGCTCTAAGCAAAGTTAACAACAAAACAGCGCTGATGTAACAGTGAAAAATCAGCGTTGATTACCCTACCTGGGACAGAAACATTAGCAAGTGTAATAGTGTGCACAGCAGCGGTGAAAGCTAATTTAAGACAGTGATACAGTGGACAAAAGGATAAATTGCAGGACAAATCAATAGCTGCTGTGTTCTGCTTTTTAACCTGGAAATTAAGCCCAGTCTTGCAGTAAATAACTTTTACACAGCTGATTTGTGCAGATAATTCATTGGTGGGTTTATCTATAGACCAGCAAACAGACCGCTGGGTAAGATTTCGCCACAGAGAATGAGACGAATATTCCACGGTCTGCGTGAAACAGATCCGACAGAATGCGCTTGACAAGGCAATGGGAATCAGCAGGGGGAATGAAATTAGTGGCGTCACCGGCACGCAGACAGACGGCAACAGATGGCAAAAATACAATAGACAAACATTATGATCTTTTTTCTTTCTATTTATTGTCTCGTATGTGAGGACATGGAGCGGGTTTGGGCCATTTTTATGTTTCGCTGCGCAAATAGATCATACAGCAGCACGTGGCAAAATGTCATATAAAATCTGGAATATCAAATTTTCTCAATACAAATGAGAACAAAACTGTTACATAGTCTCTCTCTCTCTCTCTCTCTCTCTCTCTGTCTGTCTGTCTCTCTCTCTCTCTCTCTCTCTCTCTCTCTCTCTCTCTCGCTGTCTCTCTCTGTCTCTCTCTCTCAGTCCGTCTCTTCCTGTCTCTCGCTGTCTCTCGCTGTCTCTCTCTCTCTATCTCTCTCTGTCTCTGTCTCTCTGTCTCTCTGTCTCTCTGTCTCTCTCTCTCTCTCTCTCTCTCTCTCTCTCTCTCTCTCTCTCTCTCTCTCTCTGGAAATAAAATATTTAGATGGTTGTAAAATTAGCCGTATCGTCCGTGGGATCCACAATTCAGGAAGGCACTCATTGGCTAATAGTAAGAGAGCCGAATGCTATAAAAATCGACACGATCAGTTTTACCACTGACTCTCATCAGTATATAAAGATCTTCCCAAACTGTTTCGGAGTCAGGACTCACTAAATTCTTTAATTAATACAAAATTTGAGTTTAGATCGTTTAACAGTAGAGATGAGACTATATCACACATACAGTGTTGTATTAGCCGCGTATGTTATTAGGAATAATGAATTTATGCGGTGTATGCAGCGAACTGTCACAGAATTTATAAATTCCATCACAGGCAAAATCTATCAAAACGGAGGGAATAAATCACATGCTTCTTGATTGTGGCCTAACCTGTGAACACAGCAAAGAACACTGAATAATTAAACACGAACTGCCAGGCACACCTGAGCACATCAGGTTGATTCATAATATTAACACTGATGACCTTTTTCTTTACAACCAATTTGTACCTTTGTACACGCTTGGCTACTTTCTAGCAGCATCACTAGGTCAGCGTGCATTTGAGAAAATAGTTAAGATAATAATTACGTTATTATCCCTTGTTTGTTCAGCTCCCAAATTTATGATCAGGTGTTTCCGTGTTCTGTGAGAATAGAACTATTTAAGGCCTAGACCTAATGCTTTTAAAGTTTATGTCAACATAGTTGATTAGGAAGTTAATGTTCACATCACAAGGTATTCTGTTGTGCATAGTTACTATCTGTAATCTGATTTATGATAATGTGAATTAGCAGCAGCATTTACTAAACATGGAGTTCGTCGCCGGGGCTCAGAAGGGCAAACATCCAGCCGGTCTCGATCGTGTACATGAAGCACATTTACTGTTCTTTCCATCTTAGCCCAGGAGTGAAAGTTTTTGTCTCTTCCTCTTTCACTCACTGGCTGTCATTTGGGCTTTTCATGATAAATTGAGAAATTTGATGTTGACTGAAAACTGATTTTACTGGCGTTAAATGAGCTCAAAAATTTGATATTCTGAAATCTTTGGCTGTTAAATACAGTTATCAGATCAAATGTGTCATCATGTCCTAATGAGGTAGTCAGTGTTATGGCTTAAGTCAATAACTTCCAAATTTCCAGTAATGAAGTTTTCTTGGCTTTGACTGGAATGGGCTGTGGAAAATTAAACCCCTTCAAATGTAGTCGCATTCAAGTTTGTGAGTGTTAATTTCAACGAAAATCCTGAACTTCCTCACTAGTCAATCAGGTTTGCGAGTCCAGTTGTAATCGAACTGATGCATCACTAAATTGCCCTGTTTTCCTGGTGCTTTTTCTCCCGGGAATGGGAGGTGTTTGGGGGGCGGGGTGTGGTGAGGGGGGGGGGGGAGTAATTTTGCTTTGCAACCGGCACGCTACCTTTTCCTAAACCAGGAGCATTATCTGTGCCTGCCTTTATTTTGCGTAAGTCTGCGCGTAAAAAAATAAAATGGGAGGGAAAGAAAATGAGATAAAGTTGTATTTGTGTCTACTTGAAAATGTCAGACTTGTTGTGGCTGATATCACGTCTGTCTGGTTGTCTGGCCGTAGAGTTGGAGATTCGTCTGTCCTGGAGCAAGGCCGTAGACTTGTACCTTGTGAGCAGGGAGGAGACGGCAACGCTGGTGGTCCTTATGAGGGAAATCCTTTACAATTTTACCCGTTTGTTCTGACCCTGACATCCGTGTCTTCAATTTAAGATTCAAAGCATTGCCTTGTTTTTTTATTATTTCATTTTGCCTTTCGTTTATATTTAGATACTTGCACGTGTTGTCCTTGAACTTTTACCTCCGCTCAAACACCGCCTTGTTGCAGTGTACGCTGGAGTGTCAGGGTGAACTGGGAATGGCTTAAGTTTATCGTGGTCATTCGTATTAACTGTCTAGACTCCAAGCCCAGGGTGTTTGTGTTTTCCATGTTGTTCCAGTGAGCTGACTAGCTGCGTTCCAAGCCGCCTTGACACCTACGGTTTCGTTAATTAATCTGGTGGTAAGATTCGAACAGTGGGAAAGGTTTTAAGATGCTATCGTCAATGTAATGGGTTGTTATTACCAGTACTGTTAAGGATGTTGGTATTTGTGATTGTAGTCGTGATGCTGCTAGTGGTAGTAATGTCCCTGTCAGCGAATGTTTCCTTTGGTGAATCCAAGAGACAGGAAACAATCCATGAACTTCTGTAAAATGCCAATATATGTTTGTCAAACGGTGTGTATTACTCTCAACTTGATACTGAATTAACAGTGACATAGCTTAGCGAATGGGCAATATGAAACCAAACTGACTAGCAAAAAATGACGATGGAAGGGGATACTCGTCAATTCATAGACATCATCAATTTCATCCTTTGGCCTGGTATCTGTATCTAGCCCTAGCTCCGTCTCTCTCTCTCTCTCTCTCTCTCTCTCTCTCTCTCACTCACTCACTCTCTCTTTCTCTCTCTCTTTCTCTCTCTCTCTCTCTCTCCCTCTCTCTCTCTCTCTCTCACTCACTCACTCTCTCTTTCTCTCTCTCTTTCTCTCTCTCTCTCTCTTTCTCTCTCTCTTTCTCTCTCTCTCTCTCTCTCCTCTCTCTCTCTCTCTCTCTCTCTCTCTCTCTCTCTCTCTCTCTCTCTCTCTTTCTCTCTCTCTCTCTTATTTGCTACATTCAATTCATGCTGGCATTTCAGTTTTTAAAACGGCAAACAGCTCCCAAGCAGTGAGTTTACGACAAACAAAACAAAAACTAACATTGCATCAGACTCTGAGACAAACCAGCTGAAAAATGTACCAAAAACTGTTTGAAGCCCAGATCTCACAACGACCAAACAAACTAAAATTCATGCAAATGGAAATCGGTCCGGGAATGTTTGGAGAAGGTCAACTTCCAGTCCAACTCATACAGAAATGGAAACTGAAGGAAACAGCATTGACAGAACACAAGACCAGTCACTTTAATGGTTTCTTTCCTGACAATGCAGGCATAATATTTCCATAGAAATGTGGTTTCGAACGGACAAACAAAGCACGGCATGCTTGCTCGTCATGATAGTGAGTCACCACCCGTTGTTGTAGTGCATTCTATAAACCTCAAATGAAGAAATAAAACGGACAGACGTAATTATTATACCAAACTTGTTCGCGAGTCTATTTGTGTGTGTGGAGAAACAAAGAGGAATATGCAGAATTGGTAATTCAGGGCATGAACGGTCAGCGCTGAGGACATCCGAGCTGAGCTCATCTAGCGAGTTTCATTTAGATTTAATATCTCGGGGCAAGGGATACCCATATGCTAACAGCTCCATCCTTCATTCCCTCGTACTCCGTCCCTCACCCTCCTCCTTTTTCATCACCCCGCCACCACCGTTGTGTCACCATTCACAACAATGCCAAATCCACAACAGATACAAGTGGAAGATAAACAAGCTTATGGATCACACAATCAGTTGATCTCAATCAAGCACTCGATCATCAAGTCAACGGATTTAACTCTTGACAACTGACAACGCCCATTTACTTTTTTTCCCTTTTTATTTTTTTTTGGCACAACAAGAGCGCCTAAAACCCTGGCACTCTAGATTAACCAAGGACATCCTGAATTCTGGCATCGGCACGCAGTAACGGTTAACATTTCTTATGGAAAAAAAAAGAGCTGGACAGACCAGGACTGAAATATTAAGTTTACTCATCATACATTCATTTGATGTCACCGTCTGGAATCCAAAATAAAATAAAATGATATTACGCGTCGCAAACACATAAAAAAATAAAAACCATGTTTACATAAAGTAATAGATAACTGTTCCAGCCATGTACCCAGCGCTACCCATTCCCTCAGTACTACACGCTTTATTTACTACCATGTTATATTGCGGTGTATTACTACTATTATTCCTACGATGATACTACATGTATTAAACTATGTAATGTCTTATTCCGCGCTGAAATCACCCCACTTCCTGTTTTATTTAGAAGTAAACTTCGACTATAGATAATCATGACCCTCGACCCTCATGATACAACCATATCGCGCTGACCCCCTGCAAAATCCAACCTCAGATTCAATTTCAAAATCTCCCTTCGTTTTTTTTTTCATATAATGTTACGTTCATTTTTGTGTGGCTCTGCAAACTGGCTCCCGTCTAGAAAAATCTAGAATGAGACTGTGTAATTTGCTGCCCTGGCTGTTTTTCCGGTTGAGAGCATCTTGTCTCAAGATATCAGCACCAGTCTGACATCCTGCCTTTCCGCCAATGGGAAAATGTCCAGCACTGAGTTCATTTTTGTCTGACTTTACTGCTGCAAAATAATTCTGTCTTATATATATATTACTATATTACTGTTATTATCTTTTGGACAGTCACCCAAACACTGCACATTTCATATCGCAGCCCCGTACTTTCCCCGAGCTGTTCACGAAAGTGTAGTTTTGTTTCATTCAGCCATACCTCAGTCAAACCCCGAATAATGCAGGAGTCGGGGCCACAAACGTTTTAGAATGCGGGTGGTAAATGTGGTAATTTGTTAATATAAAGACAGTAAATACCAAGCTTTGCAACATGTTGTTTAAGTCTGATAAAGTGGCGAAAGAACAAAAAATAGATTGCGCAAAGCTTCACGTTAGAAACAAACAAGAGAAAATATACGATAAATTCTACAATATTGAAAATAAAAGTACGCAAGCTTTGGGGTACTATGGACCTCCGTCGTGCTGAAAAAAAAAAGAGTGGAATAAATGGAAAACAAAAAATATTTTAACAATATTTTTGTTGATGTTTTGCTTTTGAGTGAGATTGTATTGCAGATCTGACCGGCGAGTACCACAGACTAATAAAATACCCAGACTGGATGATCCCATTGTGTGACGTCACAAAACAGCGAAAGGTCATGAACCATCCGCCACATTAGGTTTACGTTTACGACCGACGCATCAGCATAGCTACAATTTTGAATGACACCATTTTGGCGCGCCTACTGAACGCGGAAGTTTGGTTCCGCACCAAGAAATTAATACCTGTACCATCAATCTTGACAAAAAAAATAAATTTCTACTGCAGATAGAACTAGAATCGGAATTTCACGAGCGGCGGCCATGTTGGTTATACGACCGCCGCTCGGGAAATTCCGTAAAAAAACGACACAGCCCGAAGCTCGAGTTTCCAGTCTGGTTAATTTATTAGTCTGTGGTGAATACTGCTTCAGAAAAGGGGTGGTTGAAGCACTAGAAATGGAAAGACCGGAACACAGTGGAATCCCGGACACGAAGAAAAAAGGTTTTCCATCAAAGGCTGGACGTGCATTTGTTAAGTTAAAGCCCCGAACACAAAGCTTTGTTATCTTATATAAATATGTTGCTGCGTTTGTGTCACGATTGTTGGGCAAAACTGTGAGAATGGTGATGAGCTCAGGGTCTTGTGCGGTTGAACTAGCTGGAAAAGTGGGGGGGAAACGACATGATTATAGTATTGGGGAGGAAAGGAAGATCCATCATTGGCAATGTTAGGTGAAAGACCGTAAAGTGTTTTAACAAGATTTCATGTATAGGTATATCTGGGGGAATGGTATGACTTCATGGGCTTGTAAAGACGTGGTTGAAATAGGATAGAGATGGAAAGATGGGAAAAGACTGGAATCAAAAGTACGAGGTAAAAAGAAGGTTCATCAAAGACTAAATCTGTTAAGTCGAAGACGCTAACCGCTAAGCCTAAGCTCTCTATTTTATTTTTGTGTTTAGATAAGAATGTTAGGCAAATTTAAGAGATGGGCCTGACTGTCAGAGACCTGTCAAAAGGTGGTAGAAATATGACAAGGTTGGGATTGTGGGGAGAAAACTTGGAATCAAGGCCAGAAAAGTGGGGGAAAGGTTCATTAAAGACTCAGTTTGTCCAATTCTCATTCAAGCCCGTCCTAGACTGGTCGCATTTTGGTCTTCCGCATCACAAGACAGGTGTCAGATTCTTAAATCTTTCATGGCTCTTACTGATTACCTGTCACCCTTGAAGCTTAAGATTTTCTCCTTCTTTTTGTCACAGACAATCCTCTTTTTTTCTTTCCTTCATCATTCTCTTTATCTTTCCTTCCAGTACTAATTTCTGTCTGCGGTCAAGTCAGCACAGAATGATGTGGGCGTAAAAAAAAAGACTTGCTTTATTCACGTTTGTTGTCATGTCCTGGTTCAATGGTAGTTATCTGGGGGTATATTACTCTTAATAATGGCAATGGTCTCCCTGTGTTCGTGTGTGCGCCTGTGTGCGTGAGTGTGTGAATGCTCTGGATAGAGGACAGTACTATATTGATTTGTTGCACATTCATTTCGTCTTCCACAGACTTGCAGGTTTTTTTTTCTTTCTTTGTGTGTGAGTGCTTTGTTTGTTCGTTGTTTTTTTCTCACTGTATGTCCTGTCGTTGATACACAAAGGTATATTTGTGCTTCATGTGATGTTGTAAGGGTGTATGAATGAGTTCGTGTACTGTCGTCCCTGCCTCTTTGTTTGTGTCTTTTCAGGATTAATGTTAAACTGCCGTCTTCTCATTAGGTCTTTCTCTCTCTCTCTCTCTCTCTCTCTCTATCTCTCTTTCTCCTCCCCTCTCTCTCTCCTCCCCTCTCCACCTCTCTCTCCTCCCCATCTCTCTCTCTTTCTCTTTCCCTCTACCCTCTCTCTCTCCCTCTCCTCCCTCTCTCTCCTCCCCTCCCCGCTCTCTCTCTCTCTCTTTCTCTCTGCTATCTTTCAGTGTGTTCCTACCAGCTCCGTCCCCAGTTATTACAAATCAATATCTAATTCGTCCTCCCATTCTCTCACTCGTCATTACGCTCACACTTTGCCTTATCTCAGTAACAGATTTCGTCAGCATTCTTTCCACCTCGGGCTCAGTTTATTCCACTCCATACCTTTTTTTTTCTCTTTAATGTACCTCCGTCTGTCTCGTTTTTGTCACTCGCTAAATCTCTCGTCGCCTCCCCCTCCCACGCGTTAACGCCTTCAGCTACTTAATTAGTCTTGTTAAGTCTTTTCCAACTCCCTTCAAATGTATTCTCACTCTTCCGTTACAATCCAACCCATTGTGACGTCAGCTTTTATTTTCTATTACTCTTACCCTTCCTGTTTCTCAATGTACTGAATTGATTTCCTTCCTGAGGGTCTATGTGTTTTCTAGTTTTTTAATTTGCCTTCTTGTTTAATATTTTACTTCCGCTTTTGTCCTACTATCTTCAACTGCATTGTAAATCCCTACATTTTCTTCCATAGACGAACCTTTCTGTCTTTCGTTGTTTTCGAAGAATATTTCTTTCTTTCATGTTCACCCCCCAACTAACTCAAATAAATTCTCTTCTCTCTCTCTCTCTTTCTCTCTCTCTCCCCCCCCCCCCCCTCTCTCTCTCTCTCTCTCTCTCTCTCTCTCTCTCTCTCTCTCTCTCTCCCTCTCTCTCTCTCGGTATTACTAAAGATAGCCAGCCAGAGACTGGACAGCCGTTATCCTGCTGCCGCTCAGAGAACTGACCTTAAGCCCAGGACATTACGTAAGGACAGAAGAAGAAACAAACACAAAAGATGTCTGGAGCTGCTTGTCAATTCAACGTCACACGAATTTGTGTGAGAAGGTTCTGCTGTGTGCAACTTCAAGCATTGTTACTTTACCTTTTAATGTCTCGTCCTAAAGTACTGTAAATCATTTCTCAGTACATGTATATTCTTCTTGATGTCATAATATTTATTAAGGCAAAAATACAGCAAAATCCACAATATCTGTTTGTTATGAGTAATTTAAATTTTTCACGCCGGCGGTTTAAGACTATGTATCTCGATTGAACATCTATCATTGGGACAGTATAATAATTGCTTGACTTAGCTGGGAATTACGTGTACTCGCATGTGAACATTGAATAATGTTAACTTTGTACTTTGACATTATCAAATCTCCTACCAATCCACTTCCTTCTTCTGTCTCATGACAGATAGGAGGACAGACAAAAATGACACTCACTGATTCTTAGAAACGGTAATGTTTCTCGTCGCATTGTAAATGATCACGAACGTCAAAATTTTCACCTCAGATCGTCCATCTTGCTACCAGAAAACTGGCCTTAAGTAAAAGTGTGATCACACTGTTGCCGAATAAACTCATGCCAAATCCTTTCTGATATTTTATAATTTCCTTTCTATTGCATCGCTTCAGCCAAAGCAGAACACATGTAGAGAAGCTGTTCGTTTCTTCTTAACCCTTTACGTGCCAACTCCGGAAAGTTACGATTTTCAAATTCATTCAACTTTAAGGATATCGTCCCCTTGGAATGGCAAGATTCTATCTCCACTTCTTTGGCTGGATTGAGTTACGCACTACACACTGCATCTGCAGGCCTTGTCCATTGTGTGTCAAAGTATCAAACAGGTTCGGTGTGTAATTTTGTAAGTATTACTACAACGAAAAATAAGTCTTTGCTCTAAAGCTAGTGTCACATGAAACTTCACTCCTCGATTTCTCAAAAGTTGATTGAAGGGAGTTAGAACCTTGTCAGTCTAAGGGGGCGATATGGTAACTGCAATCCTTTCAAACCGTGAATAAGAATCCAAATAGGTAAACATCAATTTTCTGCTCAGGACGTTCACTTTTCTCCCATTTTACAAGCAACATTACAATTGATAACTCACGTGTCTACAGTGCTGGTATTGAAAGAATTAATGCATAACAGATATGATCCGACACGTCACTATCTTCGACATGAAATACGATTTCAATACAGGGTGTAATTCAGTCCTATGGCAGATTGCCAAGTGGAAACGTGGTGGAGGATGCAAACTTAAACTCATCAATTTGTCCATGGCAAACTGGTATCTAGATCTAATCTATTCCTATGAGGGCAGCCTACACTCGATCTACCAGTCACCTTGCCCTCTATCTCCTCCACTGCGGACGCTAAAGCTGGGCACGGTTCCGACACCAGTGTCGATTCCTTCACCTTGGGACCCCAACACCAGAATGTGGTACCAGTACGGCTATCAGTGCCGACACTACAGCGGCTCTCTAGTTTTCCTTCTCATTACCACTGCCTAATTTACATTTGATACGTGTGAACATCACATCACATTGGAGAATTCGTTCTCCCTCCGACACTACAGTACCGTACCAGCACCCCGCACTAGACAAGAGACAGCCGACTAACTTTTGACTGTTCACCTTTGCATCATGCAAATTCTCCGGTCAGAGCCGCAATCGGGTCTCGGGGTCGACAATAGCGAAATGTTGAAGTCGTGACGTCACTTCCTCGTGTCAGTGTCGAGGTCAGAGTCGACACCAGTGTCGGAGCCTTTCAATAAGGACCCGTGACGTCATTGGAGTCGGAGTCGGTATCGACTCCAACGAGAAGTTCTGGAGTCGCGACACTGTAAGAGTGGTGGTGCCGTCCAGCCCAAGCGGATGCGCGATAATAGCTTTCTTTTTTTTAAAGTATCGTACTCTGCAGTTTTTGTCAAAACTCGAGCTTTTCCTTGCGTATCAAAGAAGTTAAATAATACCTGGTGCACTGAGATACTGTAGAATTTCCAGCTACGTTTGATTTTTCATATCACATCCTGTGGGATTGTTATACAAACATTTACACCAACACCCATAAAACATCTGGGCTTTCATTCAACAGTTGCAAGACCAAATATTCTTTGCCCAAAAGCACCTAGATTGGCCCTTCCAATAATGTGTGCTGAGGAGGTAGAAATGTGATCAGTAGGCCTATCTACTTTGGGAAAAGAGGGATAAATAATCAGAGTGATGTCGTTTTTTTTTTTTTCAAGCAATGCAGGAAGCTGAAAAAACAAACTTGAAGAATTATAAAACAGAATATTGACATTCCGTTTTATATTTTGTCCCTCGATATGTCTCATGCACCTCTCCTACACTACCGTACAGTGCCATAATTGGGGACCAAAAGGTTGTATTTGCATAGCCCTACGGATGTGAACGGACCCTCGAAAATGTTAAATAGAATAATGACTCGTCTAATAATCGAGACCCTTGTTTGAAATTTATTGTAACGGGGATCATGAAGTGTATGAAACAGCTCTGCAATGAATATAATAAATATGTATGTTGTCATTTCTCCCTAAATGCAACTGCAGAGCAGAATTCATTTAGCCACAGCACAAGAGGAGAGGGTGCCACGCTGCTGTGAGCTGAGACCAGTTAAGGAAAGATCTACTGTTCCCTTCCGCACCTGTATAATTGACTGTTTTCACTTCCGTTCAGATTGGCGCGCGAACATATTGGACAGGTGGAGCCGGGAAACAGAAGTGGTTAAAAACATAAAGAATGGTGAGGAGGATAGAGAAGAAGAAACCCCAGACTACTATACCAAAACCATTACAGAGTTGCCATGCTGTTGCTGAGTTAGTGACCCACATTTCAGGACTGGTAGTTGAACGGGTAAAAGAGGACAAAAGTCGATGATCAGGTCATTTATTTTTTTTTTAATGATGAGGTTGAGGAGTTTGTTCCGTTTGTTTGTTTGCTTTTTTTTTTTTTCTTTCTTCGGGGGGGTGGGGGGTGTAGTTATGGCTGTCGTTGTCAGCATTAAGCAATTGTATGAATGTTATGTTAAAGCGCAGTTAAGGAACATGTCATACCATGTACACACACATTTAAAGGAATATACAAACGTATCCAAAAGCATTATTGAAACACAAACTTGTACAGTTGGATTAGCAGTACTCTTGACATGAGCTTCCGTTTCCGGCAAAGAATAAACGGCCAAATGTTTTATTAGTTAGATGATATGAAGAATCCTGATCTGCAGTTTCTGTGTCAAAGCAAGAGGATCTATTGGTGTTGTTTTTGACCCCGTAGACCATCGCCGATACGCAACCCACATTTATTGTTTTGTTTGGCACTGAAAAGCAATCTTTGTCTTCCTGGAAAGACAACAGACAAAAGAATTCCCTGTGCTCACATTAATAAGCGCAGACAACTATGTGTTAGTACCATACAGCCGTTCAGATAACATCCTGTCAGGCAGTGGTTCTCAAAGCGGGCGGTACCGTCCCTTCCCACCACCCAAATTGGAAGGAACACGTTCAGTGACAAACAACAGCTGCGGCTTTGATGGACAACATTCAGCAAAACTTACTGCAAGGCTGAGAGTACAATGGGCCAAGTCTGTCTTGCAACTGCTTTGTCTCGGAGCGTGAGGTCTCTCTTTTCGCCAGCTGACTCGAGACACTTTTGACGCGCCTGAACTAGAGAGACATACCTGTTTCCGTCTCGCCAGTTAGCGAGGTCCCGTGTCATTCCATAATTCACATCTCACACTAAACGGAGACAAAAGAGCCTTACATCAGTGCTATATGATCGAGAATTATTATAGACTAAGTAAACCCTGGGCTACGTGCTCTTCCTTGGCCCATGATAAATTTCACATTTCCGAACACGCAGAATTCCTGACTTCCAGTGGGTTTTACCACGCTAATGCACTACTTGAAGAAAAAAAAAAAGCAGTAGGTAAGGAAACAGCCTGTTTGTAGCATAGTCTTAAACTTGAATAAATTTATGCGACGGGTTACCAGTGTTTGCAGTAAAGGCACGCTGTGGATATGTTTATGGGACTTAAGAGGACGATAATTAAAAAAACAACTCTGTGAGAACCGCTGCTGTAAAACGATAAAATAGTGCAAGTTTTTCAGAGTTAATGAGACATGAAAAGACAAGTGTTCGAACACAAAGTTACCGCAGTTGTAACGAGTGTCAATGAGTGCACCAGGTAAGTAATACTGAGAGACAGGAAGCATCATATACGCGCCAAGGAATGGTACTTAAGTCTAAAGTCATTACTTAACAAGAGGATGAGGGGAGGAATTGTTGTTTCATTACTTTCTGTCTTGTTGTTTCATTACTTTCTGTCTTGTTGTTTCATTACTTTCTGTCTTTTAACTTCTTCAAATTTAATTGTAGCGTCCCACTAGTTGAACGATCGATATTTTTCTTCCCCCTGCATGACGCGTCTCACTCGGCGACCTTCCTCCCCCCCTCTCGCCAGCAAGGCCGGTATTTCCCTTTGATGTCGCTGTGTGGCTTGTTTGTCTCACTGTAGAAAATCTAGAGCGTCTGGAAGATACTGCAGTGTCCGAGATTACGCTAGGTCGACCTTGAGTGATGTAATGCTGTGACGTGTCTGTGTACGATTGGATGGCCTGTATGTGTCCCGAACGATCTAGGTCTGTCTCGTGCTTATGGGGCGGTAAAGCCGCTTCCTGAACGTTCCTGGACAGAATATATATAAGGAGGGCCAGGCGAGTAGGATAGTGTGTGCAAACCATGGATGCAGGTCGTAGGTGTAAATCTAGTCGTGGTCAGATATATTATAGTGCCTTCCCTGATAGGTGTAAGTAACTTGTGGATATCAGCTCTTGTTTACAGTTATTAAACGTTAGCATTAATTGTTCATCGGATCCTGTTATTTATTTCTACAACAGTTCGAGACAGTTTCGTTTTTTAAGGGGTAGACGATCAATTCATCTGACTCTCCCCATCATAACGTGCTGAAATTTGCATCAACTGTTACATTAATATAGCAGCAAAAAATATAAATTGCTTCCAATGTTGAAAGGTATGTTTAAATTCAAGTTTCAATATTAAATCGCTGTACAACAGTTCGAGCGATGACCGTGTGACAGGACTGAAGAAACTATTGGTTTGTAGACAGTTTGACATCGGGCATTGTTTACTACTGGAGTGCAATGACCTGTCAGCAATAAAGGGGGGGGGGAGCAAGAAGAAAAACTGGAACGAGAAGATGATGAATTCTGGATGTCAAAAAGTGGCACAGGAAGACGAGAAAGGATGAAACAGAGACGGGAAAAGGAAATTCCAAAACCCAGTAGAAATAAAGAATTGCAACGAAGAAAGAAGAAAAAATAAGGAAGAGAGACGAAATTGGGGTCAGGAAAAAGCTTGAAAACACGGAAAAATAAACAAAGTTGGTAAATTAGAAAGAGGAGCTTGAGATTGGTGGAGAAAGAGCGAGTGCAAAACAACAACACAGAGATTACTGGAACAACCAGGCCAGGAAATTTGCTGGGGAAGACACAGAGTGGAGATAAAAGGCAGAAAAACACCACAGGACGCAAAGGGGAGAGAAAAAACAGCATTCCGTCAAACATATGAAGAAGAGTTACCGCCAAATATTAATAGGGTCACTATGTAGCAAAGAGGAAATGAGATAGAAAGAAAAAAAATAAGAGTAGAGGCAAATTCAGAATAACAGACGGCTGGGACAAGTTCTTTGCCACGTCATTATTAAAACCCCGGAATAGAGAAAGTATTGATTCTTAAAATGAAGGTACAAGATGTCCCCTGTTCACTTCCAGCTTTCTTTTGTGGCGCTCTTCTTATCAATTCTCACAAGTTTTCCGCGAGATTCGAATGTCTTTGATGATCTTTACTGTGGATGATGAATCTAAGCTGACTACTTAGAAAAGGAGGTCAGATCGGACAGATAAACACAGGGATGATAATAGTACAAAAGGTGAAGCATTACAGGCCGCCCATAATGATCGTACTAGAACAACAAATGGGGGGGAGGCACAGACTAATAAATCAACCAGACTGGAAACGCAAGCTTCGGGCTGTGTCGTTTTTTTACGGAAGTTAATGAGATGCGGCTGTATAACCAACGTGACCGCCACTCGGGAAATTCCGATTCTAGTTCTATCTGCAGTAGAAATTTCTTTTTATTTGTCAAGATTGGTTGTACATGTATTAATAATGCATTAACTTGCCTATCCTTTCATTTTATGGTCTACAGCTGCCTTTTTTTAAATTGTTATAAATGATGACCGTATGGACTTTTAGCGACCGCTGTTTGTAGCTAAGCTGAAGCGTCGGTCGCAACCGTAAAGCTAATGTGGCGGACCTTTCGCTGTTTTGTGACGTCACACAATGGGATCATCCAGTCTGGGTATTTTATTAGTCTGTGGGGGGAGTGGGGTATTTGTTTGTGTGATGAAACAATAACTGGTCTTTTTCTACGAACAGCAAGGGGCCAAGGGAAAAGAGGAAGCAAAGGATGACCTACAAGTGATTGTTGTGGCCGGGTTTGGAAAATTTTGCTAATCACATTTCCGGTAAATCGTATTTCGGCAGCTCTTTCTTTGCCAAAAAAGGCGTTCGTACATATTCAGTCACCTGTACTTGTCTTCCGAATATCTTTTAGGAGCAGGGTCAAGGTAAGGATTAGAATTTGGGATGTGGACAGGGTTAGGTTATAGGTTTACGATACGACGTCGGAAGCATTCTAATGCTAATTGATTAATTAAATAAGTATACAGTTAATATAACAGACAAGAATAATCTTGGTATAAACGACGCCCATGCCAGAAGAATGGACTTCTTTTCTTCAGCTGAACAACCTGGATGCTATTAACGCTAGGCTTTTCGCCTGTTAAATGAACTTCAATAAACCCATACAATCTCTGTGGCTATTTTCCAGATACCAAATCCAAAATGAAAACCGATCTGATCCTATCAGTTCACTGTCAGTTTTTCCACTGCATGATCAGAGAATTAATGAATACACAACTACTGAACACGCAACTGGTATTTAGCCAAATGGAAGGCTGGCATTCCATCCTATACATGCGAATACAAAAACATGAACCATGGGATTTGCATTTCCCTCAGCTTGGGTGCACAAACGGAGATTTATCGGTAACATAACCATTTATAAGCTTGTTATACATTTCGTCTGGATAACATCACGTCATTTCAACACGTACAAATATTTACCCTTTCTGCCACTTATCATTCTGTGTATCTTTCTCCACTTGGGGCTAAATCTAAATAAACCATCAGCATTGTGTATAACAGAGAAACCTTTCCTCAAGTTCCCTGCCAAGGTGTGAGGTAGCAGTTTTCTTTTTTAAATTTTTTCAGGTAAAATCAGCTGGTCTCAAACAGACAAATCGTTGGCCGTGGGCTCAGAACACAAGTTTACAGTTTGGATCAACAGTACTTTTTGCAGCCTCAAAAGTCCAAGATTTGTAGGACACTGGGGTTTAAAAAGAAAATGCAAAACACTGGTTACGGCAGGGGAAAAAACTGAAAAATCGGTAGGAATCGTCCACTGTTTTATTTTGTTTTCTGGAGGACTGACAAATTAAATGAAGATAGTTATTTCTCTTATTTGACATCCAATTATAAAATTACACATTCCTGAACTCATATACTAGAACACACAAAAAGCCAAAAGAACAAAGAATGCCCAATGAAGTTGACCATTCCACTTCAGCCTTTATGTCAACATTAAATAGTCATTTATATGTCTGACTGTCTGAATCCACTGAACCAAATGACATTTTTATGTTAATTCAATCAACTCTATGCCACACTGAGCCTCCCTGAATCAACCAACTCAAACCTACGGTGGTCGTCCAATCAACGCCCGTTTTGAATTTTTCTTTTTTTTTTTAAGTGCTGGGTGATCGCATTTCAACATCACTATAGAAAACGTGGGTACTATTCTAGTTAGTGACAGTTTTGTAGTGTTCGTGCTCAGTAAAAGTAAAATCCTGAGGTGACCTTTCTAATTTCAAGTGTATTGAAGAGGGGCATTCAGTTTCTTCCATCATAAATGACATTGCTGGATAAATCTTTAAAAAAAAAAACAAGTCTGAAATTTATACAGTCGGTACTATTCATCACAACTATTGCACAGAAAAGTATATCCCAGGACTCTCTCAAGTGAAATCCATCTTTGCTGACCGTCTTCCCTGCTGCGACGTCCTCCTAGCCATAATAATTATTAATGCTAAAAAAACAACGTTTAGTTTATTGCAGGAAAAGGCCCTTACTTTTTGCAGCCGATGGGTTCTCAAAGTACTGAGCTAGTTACTTAGTTAATAATGCAGAGTATCTTTTTTTTGTTTTTAATGAAATATTTTAATGTACGCAATTTTAATAGCTGTCGCATTAAAGGAAGCGTTCCAGTGATATGTTTACATTCCATGCTGCTGTAGACATGAGGGGCCCTTTGGCTACACTCTAAATTACACATTAAAAGCCCATTCAGACAGCTGTTTCCGGGGTATGTTTCATGAGCTCCAGCCAAAATTTGGTTGCATAGACCACAATTTGTAAACCATTATAAACCATGGTGCACCGACGCCAAGATTAAACTGCGCTTCCTCTCATCTTTTCCATGACATTGAAAACTATCCAGCGTGCACAGCAGACTCTTGAAGCTGTCTACGAAAGTATCATCCTGCACAGTGCATTTCAGTGTCTGTCATTTAGAAAGATATTCCTGAATAAAATCAAAGTGAAACAGGCAAACTGTTTAATGCCAAACCGCCCATGGTTGTAAATCATATCATAAAGAATAATGCTATGGAAAATGACGTACACAACTACTTCCTTTTCTCTTTCAGGGCTTATGCACGTTATGGCCTGCTATATGGACACACAAACCAAAGAAGAAGCAATTGTGAGTGTGCATGAGAAAACCCGGCATAAGTCGGCAACATGACATTTTGAGTTCTGTAACATAATAAAAGACAAGACATTTCTGATAAATTGAAGTCAGTGACCTCCCTAAAACAAGATTTTGAGAAAACGGCATTTAATCCTAAAAGTGGCAATAGCTAATTGACCCATTAATATTGGAGTAATTGCTGTTAGGAGACCGTAGTCTAATAACTAAGCCGTTATAGAGATCATACTGAGTAGTGTTCACCGCTCATCTACAGTTTACCCTGTAACATGCCACGGTCCCCTAACCAACAGCCAAGTTGGAAGTTTGTGTCGGACCCATATTATTTTCACTTCAATGCCGTTTTTCTCAAAATCAGCTCTGTCGGCATTATATGTGGGTTTTCTCATGCACACTCACAAATACGTGCACCAGCTTAGATATAGTATATACCACAGCATTGAATCTTTCTTATGTTTTTTCATGTCTAGACATCTCCAATGGACTCGTTCTAAATCTAAAAGCGGTCACGTGATGCAGGAAGCACTCCCGTTGTTTACATGTACTGCATCTAGATCTAGATTAGATCTATTGATCTACACAGTCAAAGCTTAAAGAAACACTTTCCTTTCTTACCTCTCCTTCATGTTTGATGCGGCATGTTACATGATAGTTGACCGACTTTCTCATCTCTGCTTTCACCCTTGCCCTGATGAGGAAGGCATCGGTTGCTGCTCGACTGAAGCCGATGTTTGTCACAAAAGTTCTCTTTAAAAAGTTTCTGACCCTTGATGATGGTCGCAGTATAATTGTTGTCAATGCCATGCGCATAATTTAATAATGTTGTGTATTCTAATATGTGAGTGTGCATGAGAAAACCCACAATAAGTCGGCAGAGCTGATTTTGAGAAAAACGGCTTTGAAGTGAAAATAATTATGGGTCCGACACAAACTTCCAACTTGGCTGTTGTTTAGGGGACCGTGGCATGTTACAGGGTAAACTAGATGAGCAGTGAACACTACTCACTATGATCTCTATAATGGCTTTATAATTAGACTACGGTCTCCTAACAACAACCACTCCAATATTACTTGGTCAATTAGCCATTGCCACTTATAGGAAGGATTAAATGCCGTTTTCTCAAAATTTTGTTTTAGGGGGGTCACTGAATTCAATTTATCAGAAATGTCTTGTCTTTTATTATATGTACAGAACTTAAAATGTCATGTTGCCGACTTATTGTGGGTTTTCTCATGCACACACACATTCTAGTAAAGGCGAAATCTTTTACAAACAGCGGCTCAGTTTGTATTGAAACATACGCCAGCTCCGCCATTTCTTACAATGTTATTCCTTGATCACGTGACTAAGCCTTGCGCGAATGAGAGATTTAGAACGAGTCCATTGCAGCTAAGAAATTTTCGTTCAAGTTGAGTTGTAATGACACGATGTTTCTCTGGCAGACTGACGGACAAGGAAGTGTCTGTCAAACTGGTTTTTTTCTTCAATGAAAGTGTCATGGGATTTGTTGTTGTTGTTGTTGTCGTGGGTGTCGTTGATGTTGTTATTGTTGTTCTTTTTGTCGTCGTCGTCGTCGTTGTTGTTGTTGTTATTATTATTATTGTTGTTGTTGTTGTCGTGGGCGTCGTTTTTGTTGTTGTTGTTTTTTGTCGTCGTCGTTGTCGTCGTCGTCGTTGTTGTTGTTGTTGTTGTTGTTGTTGTTGTCGATGATGGTGATGATGATGGGAATGATGCTGATGATGATGACGATGATGATGTATCATTCCAATTTCAGGTGCGTTTACAAATGAATTAGTATGTGTGTGTTGCAGGAAAAAAGAACAAGATACGTTTTTTGACTGACAATTCTAAATCTGAAGTGCCTATCATAATACAGTGTATATTTTAATATGGAACTCACATAATTTACGTGCAATTCTAATCCTCTCTTTCCTCTTCCCATCTATTCCATCCCATACCCCCATTCAGAATTAACCCAATGTGACGTCAAGATAAAATAATGAGTATGCTCTTGATTATGATTAGTAATCTTTTAATGCGCTATTTGTTATTAATTAATCACAAGCCTTTTTATCTTTATTATCCATACCATTGACCTCTTCTCCGTTCACTGGATTTCACCAATCTCTTCGGTTCAATTTCCCTTTCCTCTGTTAGCTTAGCAGTCTCCTTCGCTATCTGTGATTTGGGAAGCTAAGGATTGAATTATACCGGTACTGAAAGCTTTTTTTGGGGAGGGGGGGCGGGGGGTGGGGTCCTTGCAGTTTATGAAATGTTTACTATGGGATGGGCACTGAATATTTTGTCTTGTTTTTACTTCCTCTGCCAGTTATCGTGTTGTTTTCGTGCGATTTTTATAGATATAATTATGATCCAATCCATCTTTCCGTCATTAAAAAACGTAGATTCATAAATAAATGAGATCATAGTTCAGTTATAAATATCAATTTCTTAAATTAAACGAAAGTTTTGCGGTGATTTTTTTTTCTCTGGCCTGTTAATGCCACAGTTAAAAAATGTTACGCAACAATGAGCTTACAAACTTAGTATGGCTGTTGTCCAAAAACTAATTTTCCTGTTGAGGAAGCGGAATTTTCCCTGCCAACGTGACGCTTAGTGTTCGTTACCTGAGGTAAGTAGACGGGGGAGTGATTGAACAGGAGAATTTATGTAGGCAAATTACCATCAACCTTCTTTTCCTTTTTCCTTCTTCATCCCATCCGAAAAATCGTCGCTACTTTCCTCAGCATCGCGAACAGCCAGTAACTTCGGTGACGTTGGTTAGGAACAATTTAGAATCTGTTCGATTGGTACATTTTGACCAACGAACCGTAACGATTTGTCGAGCCTAATGCGACACGTAAAACACCTTCACTCCCGACAGGACCATAATTAAATAACATACAAAATGAAACTACTTATCCCTAGTCTGTGGACAGGGCGGGCATGAAAGAAAAACAGCTGATTGAAGAACTCGCATAACATAAACTATAATTGAACATTAATGAAATATAATGATCGTTCCTAATAAAATTATTCTTAGCATGTCCCATCATGTGAAGACAGTTGCCATGACAAGCGTGAATCAAAAGTTTTTAAATCATATTATTTTAAGCCTTTCTCTGCAGAAATATTCTTATCCGAGTTACGATTGTTCCAGGAAAATATTAAGACACTATTGTGGTTTGTTTCCAAAACATTTACTGTTGAGAATTTAGTGGCAGATTATCAGTGTCGGTATCTCCTAAGTTAAATGACATGTGTCAATCGCTTTTAATAAGTGTGTTATTTCAATTTAAGATGCCATTAAAAACAAAACTGTGAGTTTGTTAATACTGAACTTAAAAGCGATGAGTAAAGGTGTGTGAATAATATGAGATACGGATCAAATCCCCTGCGGCCAAGTCGCCCAGTAGGACAAAAAAAAACAAAAAAACAGTATGAAGTGAAACAGGACGATACAATGTTTATTACAGCGAACACTATGAAATTTATTTTAGTGATTGATAATGATACATAACAATTACGTGTATAACTTTGTAAGCATCAGCAGTTACGCTATGGAGAAAATAAAACAAAGGCATTTAAAAAACTTTTCGAGTTCTTTTAAATTTCATAAGATCTTTAATTCTAAGGCTTAAGCCATTGAGGGTTAGTCGTTATTGTTTATGAATTTTATGTATAATGTCCTAACTGACTTGTTCGACATGGAAGAAGTCCCTTCTGGCATCTGGTCAGTTTTTGTGTGACCTAGGTCTGATGACGCTACCCTGATCTTCGCCTGTCGATGCATGTGATGAAATGCAGCGTCTTTGTTTAGTAGTCGGGTGAGAACGTGCGGATTTCTGTTCTTTGAGTCATGTTAATAAACTGACACATTTAAGGTACTATGCTTTTTTTAAGGGATTTTCGAACATTTTTGACATACAATAATGGATTTTGAACATTTTTGACACACGAAAAAGGAACTGCAATGCAGTTTTATGTGGTTATACATAATTCTTCATCATCATGAAAGACGTTTCTTATTATTCGCTATTATAAAATGTCTTTAATTCTGTTTCATTTTTTTTACCATTTTGATTCCTAAATAGGATGGTGGCTTTCGTTCAGATTCCTCTTAATTACATTTATTCCAACCCTTTCCAATGACAAATGTAACTAATGGTAAAAAAAATCCCAGTATCCCTAAAGGACATGCAGTGGGCTGACATAGATCGTATAATATTCCTTATTGACTGCAGTTTTTCTGCTTGTAGAAGAATAAAGGAAAGATGATAAAGACAACAGAATGAAGAGATTTTGAAAGAGGTGTTTGTTTTTGTTTTTGTTTGTTGTTTTTGTTTATTTATTTCACCCGCTGTTCTCTAAAAGAAAATCATTGGCAACATTGTCATCTCCAGAAATAATGTACTGCCACAGTAAGAGTTGAGATCTCCCATTGCTCATTCACGATACATTGCTTAATCGGTTGTTGTTGTTTTGTTGTTACTGTGGCTGTCGCTGTGATGCATTTTCTTCACGTTTCATTTAGCCCGGAATGTTCTACCGAAATCTGAGAATCCCTACAAAGTCCAAAAACAAAGACCCCTCGAGCAAACTGCCAGGTAGGACAAAACTCCCAAACAGATCAAGTGACTATCAGTGTTTCGTCTACTTACCTGGCTAATCTTCCTGATCACGGTGCAATCAATGCTTTGTTATTGCCCAAAGGGGTTTTCAGCTGAGGGAAGGAGGGCGTGGGGAGAGGTCGGGGGGGGGGGGGGGCTATGTTGTTGCTGTTGTTGTCAGGGGTAATGTCCCCATTTCGGTTTTATCCAAGGGATGCTTACTTTGTAAAATCCTACTACAAATTTGTACTATGAAATAATATCTTTATCGAAGTTGTCTTTATTTGACACTAGTTCATTTTGGGGCAGGAACGTAAAATGATACTAATCAGATAATGCTGTCTTATCGATTGTGAAAACTGGGCTAGAAAGAGTACTCGTGCAACAGGTTCTCTAGCTCCCATCGGAACAGAATACCTCCCTAGCAAAGCACTGCCACTCAGCCCCATGTAGAGGATGCCTGCACAAGGTAGCACACACCGTAAGAATGCTAACGACACAGACACATGTTCCTCACTCCGTGTTATCAGCGTTTGCGCAATTAAAGCGTGACCCTTTGTTTATACACGTGTTTTCTTTTACCTGTGCGTCGGTGAACGCACGCGCGTTGGGGACGTAGGATCTGTCGATTCGATTAACTTTGTTATGAAAAGTTTACAGAGTGTCTTCACCACGATGTCTTCATTTACTTCGTCGTTTCAATTAAAGCCATGCAGGCGGACACATCAGCAACATTATCAGAGACAAAACATCGTTATCTTCAAAACCATCGTCTCGTCATTTTCATTAATGAAGTTTTCTGGCCCTTGGGATGGACCCCTGCCAGGAATTCTGGATCTTTCGTCAACCTCCAGCAAAGAATGAGTAAAGAAATTAATAAATAAATCGACAAATACATACATAAATAAATAGTTTTGTGTTTGTTTCTCAGATTCAAATCTTGAAATATATTCGCTGCAAGGGAGAAAAGCCAAAGGAACAAAACAAGTAACTGGCCCTCATGACTGCTTCCAACTCACGACTACTATTAGATGAATTGGGGCTAGCAGTTAATTTTTCTTTTATTATTGCAGCTTTCGAGCCCAGGTATGCATCTACACATTAATTAAGTATCATTAAAATTCAGAGCAATATCTGGATCTTTCTTATTGATGCAGGTGTATAATTATAGAACTGATGTCGCTGCCCCTGGTGTCATTGTTCCACTGCCCTTGCTTTTTCCTGGAAGGGGAAAGAGTGGAGGAGGCGAGATCCAGAACCCTGTTCTATTTTCCCACAGCTTCTCAGGTTGCTCAAGCTGTTTAACCTCCTTGCAAATCTTTCACCTTCTTCCTCTCCCCTCTCGATCTCTTTTCTTCCTTTTCCCTTCATCTGGTGGCTTTGGAATGCGTACATCAACATTTACAGCTCCCACAACAACCAAAACAATAACACTTGGGGAACAGGCAGAGCACACGGATAAACCGGGGCACAGACAAAATCAGGAAATTCACAGATCTGCTTGGAAACGAGACAGGCACGGAGAAAGGAAATCTTGCGTGTGTTTACAAATACCCCATAAGTATCCGGGTTCTACGACACACGCTATACCTTTCTATTGCAAGAGAAAATAACTAATGAGCCAATATTTCACATGTAACAACAGACAAGAGATTTCTTTTAGTTTTCATTAGCCCTGGCATGAACGGCAATGCATCTTCGGCTATCGGTTATTAGGCAAAGCGCTGTTCAAGAGCACCCGGTGCTGCTGTCGAAAAACAATTAACTTGACTGTCAGGAAAAGCTGGTGACTCCACATGCTTTATGCGGACTGTAGTCATAAGTTTTGAGATGGATGCCTGTAAAATCCTCCTATCATCTTACTGTGGTTAAAAATAAATAAATAAATAAAATAACAGTTTTGGAATATTTGCGTAATTTGGAGGGAATGATGATCTGTTAATAGAACAGCTTTTATTTTTCCATCTGTTTGTCTTTTGTTTGTGGCCAGAACGAGCTGGTAGCTCAATTTCATCTTCTTCTTCTTCTTGGGCTTGAGCTACAAAAAAACATCCAAATGTCCACGGCACTTTAAATTCAAATGCACAGTGTATTTTAATTTTTAAGGGGAAATGCAATTTTCTGGCTTCATTCGTTTATTTGGCCGTTTGTGCTTTCTAATTTTGCAGTGAACGCACAGATAGTTCCGCTCTAGCGGGATCAATCCGCATTAGGGGAATATCAAGCCACCTAAGCTGGTAAAAAACAGAGGCATTGTCAGTTTTATAGTGCAGATTGGTAGCATTTACTGCTACATGGTACAGTGTTTGTATGGGCGTGCGCTTTAAACATAATTATACATGCAGCTGTTGCCCGATCAGTAATCACTGCTTCTGAGGAAATCTGTCCGTTTTGAATTAGGAAAATGCCAAATCTGTGGCAATGATAATGGAACTACTGTGACCAACGCCCACTGTTTGACAATAAAAGCTAACGTTTGTTAGGACTACTAAAACATGCTACTGGATGCATGTCAGGCTGAAATGTGTGCTCCAGACTTCTTCCATTCCGCTTTTGTGATGATGTTTTGTCATATATAACACACTTTTATGTCTCGTATAATCCCCGTTTCCTTTTTGTTGTTGTTGTTGATGACGGAGTTGTTGTTGTTGTTGTTTCCGTGGTTGCAGAGGCTCAAAAGTACCCAGCACTCTACGCCGATGTTTAGTCTAGGCTATGGTTCACTAAATAAATTCACCGTACGTGTGCCTTATTTTCATCAATGTATTTTTATGTCTGCTTACTAAGGAGCCTCTTTATGATAACCAAAAAAAAAAAAAAAAATGAAAACCAAAATTTAAATAACCAACTAAACTAAACTGCCACTGAAATTCAAGGAGGGGCAGCTACAGCTCACCACACTTGTAAGCTACTCTATTATTGCCACTGCAACTGCAGGGACAAAAAAAAATGAAGCCTATTCAACCGTTTTTCTACATCTCAGATGCCAAAACATCCCAGCTAAAACAAACAAAGGTTGCAGATCTTCAGACATGGAATAGGAACTGCTATCATCAAATTACCTCTATCACTGCTGGGTTTTTTTTAAAGGGTCATTATCTATCTACATTAGCCCAACGTTCATCAACCTCAAATAATAACAATGTTACTTCAGAATAGTGGCTTGTGTGTTTCATTTCACACTGTAAAAATGCAGCAAAATTACAAGAATACTTAATGGACCTTAAGAAAAATGTTCATCTTTACAGAATACAAATGTCCTGGTCAGCGCAAGCACAGAAATCTAAACCTCTTGGCCAGTTTAATTTCTTGCTAATATCCAACAGTTCCGTCCATCATTCGTGAGCCATCCTTAAGCCATCTAATTTTGCATGAAATCTCACCATGCAGCAAACGTGGGGCACAGAGTTTAGGCGCCCAAATTATCTATTGAAATGGAAAACCATAATGCATGGCAAAAATTAAGGTATCTAATTTTGATAGCTGGAAGCCCAATTTACCAATCCAAATTTCCAAATTCGTGAAACTATTTAGTGGGGAATCTAAAAAACCTGAGATCACGTAATCAAGTTAATGACTAATCTTGGGTCTCTTCCCCGACATGTCTCCGGCCCTGAATCTGCACGTGCCTACAGATCCTGCCTGGTTATCAATCCGGCCGGCTAGACACACAGACTGGGACACTGCGACACTGCAACATTCGCTCAACCATCAAAAAGGCTATTAATGTATTATAATGCCGTACCTTTTGTCAACTGCGAGGTTTATGTGTAAAGATGCGCCATTCCGGAAATGCTGAAATCCTAGTGCTGAGGGTAGACAAACCCGTGGAGAGAAATAACTACGTATTCGGAATAAGTTGAATGCTCAGACACAACAAACCACAATCTATAATTCTGAAAATCGCCAGTGTTTTGCTGCAAAAATGATCCATTCTGGAAATGCTCTGATTGAAGGGTCGGGGTCATTCGAGGTGGAGGGAGAGGGAGGGGGTGATATCAGGTATTAGCATTTTGGGATCGCCCGCTTATCCAGAATGGTCCCCGATGCCGTCCCAAGGACTAACCCCCCTCCCCCTTTATGGAACAAAAACAAAGGTTAGCCATTCCGGAAATGCTGAAATCAGAGAACTGGAAGAGGGGGAAAAAATCATCAGGAGAGCATTTTCGAACAGTGAAATATCGAGTGCAGAGACACGCCCCGCGCTGCCTTGATGGTCGGCATAGCCTTTTATCTCCGTCAGGTTGTTGTGTTTGTCTGAACCAGACTTAATTGTACTCTGGGGGGAACCTGGACCTGAATTTTGGGAGAAGTAACTAGGTTTCTGGAACTCTTTCATTCTGTTTTTGTTCTTTGTTCCTTCCTGTTTTTCTTTTTGTTTTTGTTGATATTGATGTTACTTTTGTTGTTTTCCCAGTAGCTTCCCCTTGCCACTAATCATTTGATTGGGTAATCACTGTGTTGCTGACCAAGCTTTTTCCCGAGAAGTAGAAGTAAATATTGTAGTACTCCAGTAGGAAATTGAAACGTGTTGTACCGCTATTAGTATACACAGCAAGAATATTGGTAGAAGGAGTGTTAATAAATTGGTAACAATTATGGTACAGGGGACCTTGTAGCATGAGTGTGTTAAGAGGCATAACAAGACGCCAAGACGTCCACTGATAGAAATACAAGATGTGGGAATTATGATATCCTAGACAAGACAGTCCAGTTCCGTGGGCTGCCTGGCAGTTTCATGGTTTCGCTTTTGTTTGCATTCTTGTTTTTCTGAGATTTTACAACGACATCGTCGTTTCTTATTTCATTTCCTCATTCCACTGACTTGATTTGTTTACGCTTTTTTGCCATTTGTCGTTCTCTATATCTCATTTCAGTGCTGCTATCCTGAAAAATGTGTTTAGTTGCTATTATTGTCTGCCTGTTTAGTCTCGATTCTTGTTATCGCCGCACAGTTGTCGTTATTACTAGTATAGAGGCTGGTTTTATAGCACCGATATCGTTTTTGAATTTAATTGAGAGGGTCACAGATAAAACTTGCAGATTCATGGATATCTTTCGTCCGAATCTGGCAATACGGCGGGTGTATTCTTCTGTGAAAGAAATCCTTGTAGTGTTAATTAGATAATTCTGAGGCGACTGACCCCTGGCACGAACTTCTTTAAAAGGTCCCTTGAAAAGGTATTACAGAAACCCGTGAAAAGCAAACAAGTTACCATATGTTTCACCCCGAAAAGAATCAAATCTTGCATTGACCTATATTAGAGATTGACATTAAGACGCTGAAAGTATTTCTGCCTGAAGCCTAACATTCCCGGAATCGACACATCAGTAAATTGCTCTTCTTGGAATCAAAATGGGCTCGATTTGGCCCCGAAATAAAAGTACATTAGAAAGGCTGCTGCCATAGGTTTTTCACTGGCTTCCGGCTAACGACATGCAAGACATTTTGTATTTTGTCACTGGAAAGTCTATACATGGCTCTCAGGTTAAAGGTGAAGTTTGTAGTCAGTGTTTATTTTCATCGTCAATGTCTCCCATAGACTGACGTCATAGGAGCAAAATTAATACTGAATTTGATTAATTTACCACATTCGCACGGTTACCTCGGATGTGCCTTTTGTGTTTTCTAGTTTAACATTGTTATCCTTTCCTTTAGCCGGTGTGTGTGTGTGTGTGTGTGTGTGCGTGTGTGTGTGTGCGTGTGTGTTATTGTGTGTGTGTGTATGTGTGTGTGTGTGTGTGTGTGTGTGTGTGTGTGTGTGTGTGCGCGCGAGCGTGTGTGTGTTTTCGTTCTGGCTGGAAAAAGTGAACGTGAAATCTGGATCGCAGAAGTTTGTTTCGTTGACTTCTGCACTAGAATCACCCTGGGTACCAATGGTCATTGAGAGTTGTTTTTGTTTTTGTTTTTATCTGAGCAACTTTAATTTTCTCCAAGTTCGTCTCCAGAACTTGTTTACTGTACCGACACTCGATCGTGGAGAACTCACTCCAGCCAGAAATTTAGCTTATTCGAATTGAACTAGGATCAGCTTTTGATTGACAGGTCATGCCCAGCAAGTCAGAGTCTGCGAATTCAGAATAATTCCTTCCTGCCAAACAGCTTCATGGCTTATGAGTTCCGTCCAAATGTGTCTTTAATCATAAAGATTTTTTTTTTTTTCAGAAAAATATCTACGAATTTTCGACGGACGTTTCTCAAACCAACCCCAGAAGATTTCGCCCTCAAGCAAGATTATCATGGAATAAGTGTTGCGTTTATTTTTCTTTGTTTTGTTTTCAATGAACATGTAAATGGTATAAAATCGGTCCATTGGTTAACTAGATGTCTGATAATCCCGAAACAAAACAAACAAACAAACAAACAATAGTCCTTTTCAGTACATTTGTGGTACTGGGCGATTGTCTTGATATCTTATCTTTCCGCGGGCGAACACTAAAGAGGTGGAGGACGCGCATCTGGCACGGATGTTCAATTTACTGCGTTAATTGTCACGCACAGACCAGCAGGGGAGAGAAACTCTTCAACACAGTGGGAATAGAACACTGGCAAGATTTTACTCACGGAAGAGAAAAAAACGGTAACGGTGTCAGGTAGGAAGGTAGAGATAAAATTACCAGGAAGAAGTAACGAAAGACAGAAAAACCGAAAGACAGAAAAAAAAGTGAGAATAAAATAAACAACTAGAAAAATAATTATACAATACAACAGGGACAGGAATGGAGAGAATTTTTCGTAATACAAAATACGAATGTACAGCGGATGGAGAAGAAAATATCTAACGGATTTTAGTGACTGCTTATTGAGATCCATATAGCTAATTCGTGAGCAACAATTTTAATATAGCATAGACAACATGGAGATTATGAATCCATTAAGTGCCAATCGACATGACGTACGCTCTATAAAGGTACTGACATAGGCCAGTTTAACCATGTACATGAGGGTATTGAGGTATTCAGATCCAGATCGTGTCGACAAAATGCTCACCGACTTCCCATGGTGTAGTCTTGTCTACACAGGCGGCTCCTAGGCTCAGCCAAACACACCTGAATGCCACAGTCGGGTCAACATGGAATTTTATGTAGTGCGAGTTGCTTAGGGAAAAAACACACCAGTCGGGTAGTTCAAAGCAGAGGTCATCCTAGACCAGCCTCACATCTACAGACATTCAGCTTGACTTGGAAATTATTTTAGGGTCACCTCGTCATTTGAACGTATTATCTCTCTCTCGCTCTCTCTCTCTCTCTCTCTGTCTCTCTCTCTCTCTCTCTCTCTCTCTCCCTCTTTCTCTCTCTCTCTCTCTCTCTCTCTCTCTCTCTCTCTCTCTCTAACACATAGCACCTTGATTATTAGTTGGTGATTACACTTTTTGAAATTAGGATAAACAAGACATTGCACTCACAGATGATTATGAAAGGAGCAGTTAGCTTAACTAAGAGAATCTTCTAGATCATGTCAGTATTCAGCCAGTCGAGGTAAATGGGAATATTAAGCTACGAAAACGAGCAGGAGCAAAAGAATGGAAAAACCTTGAGAATGTCAACACCTGCTCCAAAAAAATGAATGTCCATAAAGCAGAACATGCATGTTATAATCCTACAGGCAAGAAAGTCATTACATTAAATTGTACTCACAGCTTGATGACTCACCGGGAAGTTAAGGAGCAGGAAGGCATTCGTTTGTTTTCCAATCTTTTTTAGAAGACCCTCAACTTAGAATATCTAATAACGCATAGCCAGAGAAGAACATATTAAGGTCTCGGTGTAAATATAATCTATCACACAGCAAAGAGACCCAACGAATTCATGAAGGTTTTTCCTACACTACCTGGAAACAACAATGTAACAGCAATAATATAAACAAGTGCTGTTATGAGACCTCAACGCCGTGATGTGTTAACATAAAACAAGAGCTTAACATTGATAACGATAGCTCAGTAATGTTCCGCTAAAAGGGTGAAACTCATTCGTTACAGAAGCTTTACGTTTTGGGATTGTTGTTTTTTCACAATCAAATTGGCTTGCTGATGTGGCAGTGATGAACCTCAGTCTTAGGGCGGAATAAAATGGCTCCTTTTTATAGATAAGTAATTATTTTAAACGAGATGTTCTAACTGTATGGCTTCAGTGTGGTTTGTCCTCTACGACTGTGTGGCGGGAATTGTGTGCTTCCTTTCAAGAAATTGCGATCAAAGAGTTAAGTTGACACTTATATGTAATTAAGTAAACGCTTACAAGTGCTGCTAACAAAACAACTATAAGATAAAACTGTGGCTAGAAAGAAGAAAATGGCTTTAGGTATTGAAGGATAGACATGTCTCACTAATAGACGGTTAGGACGAGATCGTCTTTACGCCAGATCTTCGGCGGAAACTGTGATTTGACCTTTGACATTCGAGGAGGTATCTGATTCTGTTCTGGGAGGGAGGGAAATGAGGAAGTGGAAAGAAGAAAATAGAAACTAAGCGAGAAAGAAGAAAACACGACAAGATTTTAAACATACAAACAGGTGAGGGAAAAGGTTTACATAGGGAAACGTGCAAGAAACATTGCAACTCCACTGCAAAGAAATCATAACAGATCTGATCTCTTTATAATGTTAGAATTAAGGAGTGGGCCGATAGGAGGGGTTGTTAAATGTAGCTTGTATAGGACGTACCATCTTAATATATAACAAGAAATAAAAAACAACGCGTAGGACAAAGAGAGAGAGAGTGAGAGAGTGAGAGAGAGCAGCGGGAATTGAAAACAAGCACGTCGTCCTGATAGCGGTCACAATGTGCAAGAAGGAAGCAAGACTATACACAAAATATAACAGAATCATAGGCCGGAGAAGGAGATCACACCAGAAGCGCCCACTAACCACTCGCAGAAACGGTAATACATGTATTTATATGAAGAAAAAAGATGCATGACTGAAGAGAGCGCAAGGAATAGAGAAAGACAACCCAAAAAAATGACAGGAAAATCCAGGCAGAGAGCTACTTGGGAGGAGGCTTGAGAGAGAGGAATGGATGGACAGAATAAGAGTAGTGGGATGGGCACTGGAAAAGCTGGAGTGAGAAAATAAAAGTTCAGTCATATCCGCCCGTTTCATAATGCTAATTTACCGAATAAGATTTTTCAAATGTTAAGATCCTGAATGCGATCTCCAGCAAGTGAGGCGCTGGTGCTTGAACATTTCTAGCAATGTGATCCAAGACATCATTATTTTTTGCTGGGATCCCGAGATGCTCACAGTGCATTACTGAGGAAATCGTTGAGCTTAATGTCTGATTTACGATCTGAGATAGTGCGTTGTCCTGTCTAATGGATGTGACCTCTGTGCATTTTTCTAAACTAGCCTACTCAAGACGCTGACATGGCACTCATGAAAGGGACTGATTTACGTCCACTGGATTGTGTGCCGGTGTATGTATAAGCCTAAATGCGTGTGCATCTGTGTGTGAGTGTTTGAGTTTGGGTTTAATGGCGCGCCGGCACCATGACGACCACTTTGCACCTTACGAGTTTTTTTCGTTCCTATAAATATTAAATATAGTCAAGTGACAGTGAAGTTAAAAATCTAATTGGAAAAGACCCAAACTGTAGAGTATGTCTAAATGAACCCTGTAAGTATGATAAAAATCTGTTAAATCAACTTGTGCACCTCGACCTCCATAATATATGACAAGACGCACTGCGGGTCCACGTCAGAAACTAATTCTTTCAAAGAACCACAGGCATAATATGAGTGAGTGCACACGTGTGTACCTATGTGTGTGTGATTAATTTGTCTGTATCTATGTCTATTTGTTTACAGATGTGTAGGTATTTGCATGTAGGCGGGTGAACATATGTGTTTGTGTGTAAATTAAGTATGCGTGTTTTCATACCTTATAATAGTATTCCGCGTGTGCATCCATATGTCCGCCTGTACGTTTTGTGTTCACATAGGAATAATTTCACATTCCTGATGATACACATTCATCATGAAGTACCATGCATTCTCCCACTGGCTTATCTGTTAGGGACCTGCCTCACCCGTTTCGACGGGGAATTCAGACTGATAACGAGGAGGAGAGTGGTATATCCAGAGACGGGATCAGGAAAAAAAGAGGGAAGAGAAAGGGGGGAGAAAAAAGAGAGAGAGAGAAAAGAAAGAAAGATGGACAGACGGTCAAACAGAGAAACAGAGGAGAGAGAGATAGAGGAACAGACTGAGAGAAAAGACACAGAAAGATTGAGAGAAGAGAGCGAACGAGAGACAGCGACAGAGGGCGAAAAACGATGCAGCCTCAAAGAAGATAATGAGTTCTACACGGCCTCTATTATGGGAAATACACCCAGCGCAGAGATTCCGATATTGGTTCATTTTTCACTGCAGCCAATAATGATGTGGTACAGGCAGACAGACACGCACACGCCCGCAAACATACACTTGACGTGGATGTACACAGTGAGCAATGGCAGAATGGGAGATGGATCTCACTGGATGTCCGAAAATCTGAAACCGACCACTTTCCGTCTCTCCCCATCATTGGTGGGGTACCCACACATAAACATGATTTACAGACATGAACCAACATAAAAAATAAAAAGAAAACAGAAGTTTGGAGGTAAATGGTCCGGAATAATCTAGAATTTCGATGAATATCACAGTTGCCGTTCTTAATGTACAAATAATGAGTATCACTTGGTGCAGGCAGAATGCTTACTGCGCAAAAAGCAGACATCCGCGGTACAAATACATATGAGTAATAC
The DNA here is from genome assembly GCA_963931925.1 of Onchidella celtica. Lineage (NCBI taxonomy): Eukaryota > Metazoa > Mollusca > Gastropoda > Systellommatophora > Onchidiidae > Onchidella > Onchidella celtica. The sequence goes on from OZ007569.1 coordinate 68,438,220, forward strand.
TCGTATGTACACAGATATATTATGACTACAAACAGTAATGACTGTATCTACAATCACACACACGCCTTTATAAAATATATGTTCATAATAATATTATGTCCACAGATGCACTTGGATAAACGCTAATATTCCCCCAAATCACTCTCCAACCTCATCCCCCACCTATCACTCCGTTTTCCGAAGTCCCAGGAAATTCTCGCCGCAGGGTGTAACAATTAAAGAAGATAATTACTTTGTACCTGAAGGTAAGGATGCCATAGGCAGCGCGGAACTAAATTGGAAGCTAAGTTTTCATTCATGCTTATGTTGCTGCTGTTTGACAAATAAATCATTCTGTCTCAAGAAACCACATGTTCCATAAACAATCAGCAAATTTCCTAATTCTGATTTAATTTTGAATTTGAGAAACGGTTAACAAATTTGAGCGTAGCTTGGATACAGAGTGGAGCCTGAATATTTGTTTGGAATTTGTACACTTGGCCTCAAGCTCCTGACTGGCGTTTGTGTAGCTTTTCTGATGTTTTCTTCTTAATTTCCTAAACCAACAAAAATGGTTAGACAAAAATGCAGTAAACAAATGAAAAGATTGGCAATAAACATTGTCAGCTTGGGTTTGACTTTGGAGAAAGCACGTTGACCCGATAACGACCACACTGTGCTAGGAAGAAGCAAGAGGACAGACAGAATATACCGAAATGAACGGACAGAAGAAGACCCTACAGAATAGCCCATCAATCACCCGTTTGACTGAGCAAAAATTGGCCAGAAAATAGACCAACTCCAGTCAACAAGCTTGATAATCCCGTTATAACACTTTACTTTTCACAATGTAAAAAAAAAACAAAAAACATCCAGCACGAATATTTTAATCCAAATGTTAGGATTCAATATGCAACAACAAAGGTCTGCAAGGTTGATGACAGCCATTCTGAATTAAATTGACAGTTCTTCCCTTGTTCATGGAATGCACATGCCCACAGGTTTCTTGTCGGCGCTGTTACTCTAAAGACTTGTGCATTAATTTTGGTATTATTCGTCTGCCAGTGAAAATGAGATCCGTGGGTGTGCCAAATCTAGACGTTAGAGAGGGCATCAAAATGCTACAATAAGTTGGGAGTTCAAATTTCCGTGCACGCTGGACATGTTATAAGTTAACAGTTGCCCCGTCTCTTGAACATGTAAGTGCCGTGCAATTTTGTCTTGACACAAAATTTATCCCTATATCTTAATCTAAAAATATAATCTTAATTCTGTTCTTTACATTTCATGTCTCGTCCAGACAGATACCAAATATTTGACGGCCGTGACATGCGCGCCAATTCATCAATTGCTGGGAAAGGGAAGAAACTATTCTGCTCATCTGTGAATTCCTGTGGAAGGAACGACAGATGAAGTTGTGTTTTCGCGACGAGAGGAAATATTCGGTAACATACGTAGCTGCAAAATCTACTCATTAAAATACTGAATGTTCATCAACATCGATTCTAATGTGAATGCAGTGCTTGTATTAGAATCCTTCATACACATTTGATTATTGTATGAGTAGTCAAATATTGCAAATCGTTGCTGTCATTTGAAAAAAAAAACAACAAAAAAAACATTAAGATTATGGTTGTTATTGTTGTAAAAAACTTATTATTTTATTTTGATAATTGACAACTTTGGGATGCCACAGTCAGAAATAACTCATTTCCTGCAGAAATGCAGTTTCGAGGTTTTGTTCTTGCACTGTCGCTCAATGTTATGCCCGAGGCTAGGACACAAGAGGTATCATCCAGGATTTGACATGCCACAGTTTGGACAGACGGGGATAACTTTAATCAAAATGATGAGAATAATCGAGTCATTTATCACGTGCCTGGGGATCCACGCTCACGAACTGTACTGTCGTAGGAGCGAGAAAGTCGCGTGTCCTGCACGGTTACGCACAGACTTTTATAGCTTAACCTTGTCTGAGAAGAGAATGTCCATAAAATTATTTATGGGAACATTACTACACAAAGAGAAATACATAATGTCAAAATTTGCTTTTGCTTAGTATGAAAACGGAGAGAGAATAATATAAATTGCTGAGGGGAGTAAAATGTGACATTTAATAATGTCAGAAATTATATGGATTATTCTGTAAAATTCAGAGAGAGAGAGAAAGTTGACGGAATGTGCGAGGTCTGGGTTGAGTTCTTTCTTTTCTGGGGATACACAGTCCTTGTCTGTTGTCCGTATGCGAGGTGTGGTCTCTGAGCTTCAGTTCTTGTCTGTTGTCCGTATGCGAGGTGTGGTCTCTGAGCTTCAGTTCTTGTTTGTTGTCCGTATGCGAGGTGTGGTCTCTGAGCTTCAGTTCTTGTCTGTTGTCCGTATGCGAGGTGTGGTCTCTGAGCTTCAGTTCTTGTCTGTTATCCGTATGCGAGGTGTGGTCTCTGAGCTTTCCTTTATGTCCACATAAAAGGGGTTTTGTCAGCTCTCTGCATCTTTCTAGTGAAGGCAAGGCTTTGTCAGCGTAAAACAGAAACTGAATGTCATGTGAAAGTATAATACACAATTATGAATGTCATGTGAAAGTATAATACACAATTATGAATGTCATGTGAAAGTCTAATACACAATTAAACCTTAAGTCGGCCGACGAGTTTGTTTTTAAGGATGACATCGTAGGCTAATGTTTTGTCGCAGGTAAGAAGATTATGTTTCAGATTATACGAGAACTTTTATATAATGATCTACGTAAGTGAGCCTTGATTATCAATGGAATAGGTTGTGAGAAAATGGGCAGGATACTTACTGCTTTGTTGGAGACCACAAAATAAATAATGCTCCAACTGCTCCCACAACGCCGTTTCTATTTGCAAAAAAACTTGTCCCATCCAGACATTTGGCAGGCACTTGAAATGCCAGGCATCTGAACATTGAAACATCAGGTAATTTATCTGTAGATCGTGTGTTATGACGAATGTGTCATTTTGTTAACGGTGTTAGCAGTTCATATGATTCTTCAGGCTACTCTGTTACAAATCGACTGTGCGCTAGTTTTCCCAGACTCAACATTCCTTTTTCCCAAGTCTGTCTCAAAACACCCTCTCATTTTCTGCACATTAATGGTGAACAGAGAGGAGACGGATAATATTTCACATAAATATTTAAAATGATTAAGCCCGGGCAAATTCCAACATCCAGAGAGCATCTACTTTCACAGGTCGTGTTTATAAATGTGATCGGATCAAAGGTTTATGTGTTCTATCACAGCCTGCTGACCTTTTCAAAAATGGTCCCGTTGTTTAGAGGAACGAATGGGGAGTGAATTAGTTACGGGTTTGAAGTCTTTGTTTTCGGGGTATCACTGCTGTTAGCGTTTACGCCTCTGTGAATTAGTGATACTATTTATCCAAGACCTGTTCTTACAAAAATATAAACGTGGGACCCGCCAATATCCATGGAATTACGGTACTAAATATTTGACTGTTTGTTGTTGTTGTTGTTGTTGATGTTATTTTCGTTGTTGGTTGTCGTCGTCGGTGTTGTTGTTGCTGTCGTTGGGGTTGAAGGATAGTCAGTAATTCACTCACTCACTCACTCACTCATTCACTCACTCACTCACTCACTCACTCACTCACTCACTCACTCACTCATTCACTCACTCACTCACTCGCTTACTCAATCACTCACCCACTCACTCACTCATTCATTCACTTGCTTACTCATTCATTCAATCATTCATTCATTCATTCATTCATTCATTCATTTATTCATTCACTCAATCACTGGCTCGCCGGTTAGAAAACGAGTCTGGGTTAGATACTGAGAAATGCAGAATTGTATTACTCTTCGTTTCTGGAAAAGATGGTTGCAGTATCTTAATACAAAATGCATAAATCGTTATTAAACATGCAAAACTTCGTTTAATTTTAGATTAACGACAGTGCTCCACGAAATTTCTCGTTTTTCCAGAAACCTGCCAGTTTACCTAACACTAATCATAAGCCCAGGTGTGAATGACTTGAAGACTTGTGAATCTGAAGAATGTGGGTATGCTATAAACAGAGTCCCTAAACCGACATACCCGGTTAACTACTTCCCGTTTAAATGACATGGGTAGAGAGTCATTACGGGAGGATGTGGGAGAGCAGTAATAGACTGTGAGCATGAAAAGAAAAGAGTACAAGGTCAAATCACGGAGGAAAAAAAAAAAGGTTCATGAATAAATCA
>OZ007569.1:68444919-68454919 GCA_963931925.1 Onchidella celtica
TTCTACGTACTATCACTCTCGCCGTGCCTTTACCGTGCTATTTGTTTCGAAACCACATCTCATTCCATTCTGTGTTACAAGATTTCGGCCAAACTCTGTCTGTGCGGACTCTTAAGGAAGAGGATACTTATCATTTTGCATTTACTAACAGTGCACAATAAAATCCAAGGTTACAGAGATGACTCATGTGAAAAATATGAATGCACGAACGTCATCTTATTCATTCAGCTGTTCATATTTTAAAAGCAACAACAACCACAACAAAATCACATTGTTTCCTAACATTGCACCGTACCTTATTGCCGAAGTTTAAATAACACCGCACCCGGCTATCTCAAAAATTCTTTATAAGTCTACACACCATCTCTTTCACTAAGATCATCAAGTGACAAAACAATCTTAAAAATCCCATCTAAAAACTATAAAACTATTGGCCATAGATCCTTCAACTATTTTGGACCTTTTGTCTGGAACCAGATAGCCTTGAACATTCGTGAATCACCGAATCTTGAAAGCTTTAAGAAAAGTGTAAAACATCACCTTTTCCTCCTAAACTGTTAAAGTTTCAAAATTCTATTCTGTACTGTGATGTTATGATTGATTATATAAGCTAGTGTTATAACTAAGAGCGTCTATGTGTGTGAAACTGAAAGTTTGTATGGATGGAGTGCGTGTTTTAGTGTGAGATTTGGAAAGTGTATGCATGAATTATTGCAGCAATGTACAGCGCATTGAGTAATAATTTTATTAGAAATGCGCTATAGAAGTTCTATTTATTATTATTATCATTAAGTAACAGATAACTTTCACTGAAGACAGTCATGTATCCTACAATAAATCTCAGCCTATACTGTCTAACCTCTTCTCCCCCCCCCCCCCACCCCTCTCCTTTCTCCTCCCTTCCCCCGCGGTATATGTCATTTCCACCCCGCCGACAGGCTTGTTCTAAAAGACAAACAAAATTAATACATGTAATAAAATTCTCCGTTTTAACATTGTTAACCTTATGTCACCCCCCTACAATGTGCGTGTCGTGTCTAGCGAGTAACTATTATGAATATTTATGTTTCCTGCTCATCTCTGCTCCCATTTGATAACGTTTGTCCTTTCTCCAACACATCGGATGGGAGAATCTTCCAAGATGCACCGAAGTAAAGACGATTATGGCGAGACGGCCGGGTAAGTCACTGAATTTCTAGATACCCAAGGGTACTATCTCACAGGATACGTGGGCAAAGAAAGATTACAGGCAGAATTTACCATCCCTGTCCAAAGTCTAAAATCGCATGGTTAAGAAAAGATGCTGTTAGCTACAAGGTTGAACATTACTGCTCAAGATGAAGCTGTAGATGAAAGGGCGAGGAAGCCGTTGGTGTTGGTTTTTAATAGCGACATTTCAATAGCCGGAGGGGTGTGGATATTTCGGGAAATGACGAATCGGCCTATTGGCTGATTCTTAGAATTAGAATGAAATGCGTAATACTCTAGTTTTGAGTTTGGAGAAAGCGCACCGGTCATGTTGTGCTAGGAAGATACGAGATGACAGACAGAATAATTATATAGCAGGCCGATGGGACAGAAGGAGATCCTACCAGAAGTGCCCACCAACCACCCGCTATGCCAACTCTGGGGGAATATGGACAACCATGTGTTGATTCTCAGTTGTGAAGAACTATTATTATTATTATTATTATTATTATTATTTTATATAGCGCATATCCATTTTTAAAATGCTCTATGCGCTTTACAGAAGAAACCTGTCATCCACAGAGCACAATGGAGCGCCGGTGGAGCGCTCAACACACTACACTGCTTCTTTCTCTCTCCCTGTCTCGCTCACCCTCTCTTTCTCTATCTCAGAACAAATTGTGACGCAGCCTGTTAGCCGCAGTTCACAACTCACACATCACAATACAAATAATATTTGAATATTTATCAATAATTTATATATTTAATAATGAATAATAAATTTTGTTGTTGCTGGTGGGGGGATGATATGGATAAATTTTAATCTATTGATTTCAATTTTGCCCGGGCAGCGGCCTGTTCGGCCTGCTCTTTACGATTTCCACCTGCCAAGGTATCTTTAACGTGCGCAACGTGCACACGGGCCCTCCGAATTTTTTCGTCCTTATCCGAGAAGACTAGGTACTCGATCCCACCCCCCCACCCCCCAATAGGATCAGGGACTTGAAAATATGAGAAAATTCCCAATTTCCAACATGCCTGCACTGCCCGGGTTTAGAACCTGGGACCCTTGGCATGAGAGGCGAGCACCTTGTCACGAGAATTAGTCTCGTGATCATTATTACTGTGCAGAAAAGCTGTGCTAAATCTCAAAACGCAAAGCATGAAGAATGTCGGTTGATGCAGGACATAAAATCATAGTAGGTGAGCAAGGAAGATTTTTTTTCTGAGCTCTATGGCAAACGCACCAGGTCGCGTGTAAGCATATTACTATGGATTGCAGTGCAAGTTTCATAATCCTAAATTAAATGTGGACCTGACCAATGCTGGTCACGATATCAGCAGGCTGCTGAATTTTAGCTGCAATTCACAAAATTAAACCAGATTCACTAAATAATTATCATAAAATATACAACGGTATGGACATTTATTTAATAAAGTCACAGATCACAGATGTTGAACATGGCAACGCATGCAGCACAAGCTGTTTAAAGACAAAACAGATTACTAGACCATGGCCATCACAGAGATTATGATAATAAGACAATTATAATGTAGTTAGAGCATGGCTGTGACGTCAGGAAACTTGGCTTTGAACTTCACAATTTGCCTTCCACATTCCCCGTTTGCCACAGTCTTGGATTTTTCTTATGCAAGAAAATAACCAACCTAAAAACTTTTTCCTCAGAACATGCCATCGGAACCCATCGAGCAAGGCACAGCACTTTGTCCAGAAAAAAAGCACGGTAGAGCAACGTTCTCTTCCAGCATCTGTGCCAGAATACGTCATCATGTTAAGAAAATAACGTTGATATTCGACTTCTCAACATCATGTGTTTGTTTCGTTTCGATCTGGATAGGATTATTCTTTAATCATTTTATGTAAGCTTAGAACCTCCTAAGCTACAAAAGTATACTATCTATCTCTGAATCACAACAAGGGCTAAAGGTGACAGATTTGAATGGGAAACACCAGTGGTTCATCAAAGGGCTTTACTGTTCGTTTTCTTCAGAACTTTGTTTGCTTGCTCTTTTGTTGGCAATCTATGTACAGAACGAGATTCCCATTTCACACACAGTTTATCATTTTATACTAGGCTTTATCACTGCATTATGTTCCGCCAGGGGAGGACGAACGTCATGGTCCAAACATCTCCATCTAATCTTTACACTAGCGCTGTCTTCTTGCCGTCTCCAATCAAATGTCTTTGGTGGAGCAAAGTCAGAATAAGAATTGGCAAAATTAGTCCTGGTAATCACAAACAGGAGGTGTTATGAGTTTCCTTTCCACTTCACAATCGTTGATAGTTCTTTTCTAGCCGGAGAGATTTTAAGATTATATTGTTCTCTTTGAGATGAAATTGATAAGTTGGCAACAAAAGTGTAACACTATATATCCATTAAAATTTGTGACAACTGACACCTTGGAGAGAAGGGGGTGAACGATCTGGGCTGGATTAACAAAGCAAAATTAAATTATAAATTATTGATAAGTGAACAAAATATTCCTGCTGAGACAAACATGTCATTCGAGTGTCATTTATGTAGGTGTAATAAACATACAGCATTTGTATGAAGGCGTTGTAGAAAGGGCTGTAAAGGTTTCATAAAGATGGAAAGAATGCATGCGTTTTTCCTGGCTTTGTCAGATTATAAAGAGTTTCATGCCATGATTACTTCAGCAAATAATATTTTCTCCTGCTTAATGTACCCTAAAGTGATACGTTTTACTATTTTTCACTGTAGAAACCGTGTCTACTTTAGCCCAGTATGACCTAGGGTATCATGAAGGCTTGCTGTGATTTGTTATGACACAAAACTAATGAGTAGCCATCAAAGAATAAATTTCTAAAGACCAGCCAAACCTAGTGTCAGCGTGCCACTAAAATGTGTGTCAAACTGTTAAATCAAGTGCCATAAACTTGCCAAAACAGTGTTGCCAATAAAGGGTATATAACCATAACTGCTTGACTCAATCAAGAACTTGGAGAGCAAACTGTTAACAAAACTAGCTGGAGGTTCCACTGTACTGGAGTTTGGAGAAGCTGTTTTACTGAGTTTCAAGTGCAATCCATCACCGATTATAGTCACCTGGAATTCATGACACGTTTAAAATTAACATTTCTAATACAATTGTCTAGAACTTTACAATCTGGCCCCAAAGAAGGCTATTAAGAAGTGGATCGTGAAACAGGAATAAAAATGCACTGTAGTTATCACAATGTTTACAGAAAAGAGAAAATAAGTTGTAAATATGACTTGACTTTGATGAAGTGTTTAGATATCTGAGCCGAGAGAACGGAAATGCTCAAGGGCCTGGTGAGACAAGGCTGAAAAGTGAGCTGTAGAGAGGCTCACTGTAGCCTGGGGTAATCTTCTTTTCCTTCTTTTTTTAATTCTCTAGTGCCAAGACATCAAAAGCCTTTTTCCAAACCAGATGTAAATGTAAAATTTATATATTTATCAAGAAATGCATGTGTTGATAAATTGGCGAGTGTTTGAAAAAATAGAACACCGGACAGCAAGTGTTATATTTTAAATGTGGAATACTGGGTATTGGTGGGGTAAAATAGATCTTATACCAACAGAATGATGTTCAGGGTTTCATGTAAGCTCCTTGCAGCAACTCTAGGAAGGAAGTAAAAGTTCTCAGGTGGACCTGAGAAGGGAAGGTGATAAGTGATGGAACTGTCCAGGAAGTGTTTGTCAAGATGTAAAGATGTTATGCTGTCCGTTTCATTCAGCACCGTCTTGCTCACAACCTATATAAAGTGCTCAAACTATTATGTCTGGCTTTAAAACGACAACCCGATTTCTTTTTCTCCGTGAGAGTTCGTGTTGTCTAATGATGATATTGATAGCGCTGGGACAATGGTAAAAATGGAAGTGTAGGAAAGTAATGTCCCAGAAACAATAAGATGCTCCAGATAGTGTCTGCATCAAACAGAGCTGTTAAGTGTCTTGACGCCGATGTTTGAACATGAGTTCTACATTGTAACAGGCCATGAAAGATTTGAAACACACTGTAATGTGAAATGCACATTTCTGATCTTTGACAAAGACGAATGTGAATACAATGTTTCAGCCATCATTGTTGATAGTATCGATCAATAAGTCGTCCAAAATCTTATCACTAGATGAGAATCCATCAGACTTGTGCAGATCCACATTTTTACACTAGTAAAATCCAAATAAAAATGCCTGCAACAGGTGATAAATTACTGTGTAAGATAATTAAATTGGATGTTGCAATGTGAGGGACAGGCGACAAAATGAACATTGGTAAAAGTAACTGTATGAAGCTACCGTTTTGTTTTACTTTAGCGGCTAAAAAATGATGGGTTCAAAGGAGGAAAACTTGGATTATGTGCCTCATTCTTGTTATCTGACAACAGAATTGAACTATCACTGCAAATAGTAAATATCACAGCGTACGCCAGAGTAAAACTCGGGACTGAACATTGTACGTCTAGAAACCCTGGCATTAAACAGACAAAAATGACGTCCAGCTCCACCTTTTCCCCTGCCACATCAAGTGTCCAATGGCAGATTTCCAAGCCATTCACTTCTGACTCTATTTAAAACGTGACATATTAATGCGATTCTCCTGTTAAAAGCCGGCATTTCAGACACTTTGAAAAACAAAATCTTTTTTGTTTTTTCGCTGATCACGCCACTTGAACTTTGGAAACAGCCAGCAGGATTTTGTAAAACAACTGAAAGGCGGAAGAATTCCCACAACGTGAGAAAGAATGAAATGTACAGAATTAAGGAACACTTCTGAAGAGCGATGAGAGGAGAAACGTTTGCCTTTAACTGGTGAATCACAAGAGTGTGTGTCTCCCCTGGAACTAGGCATATTCTCGTACGTGCAATTTTTTTTGCAAAAAGATTAAGCGGGACAGTTCAGCAATGTTTTTTCTTCTTGTCTGTACCAGATTTTGCCTTTAATTCTCCGCCAGGCAGCTAGAGGTTTGGGGTAATTTTACGTTTCAACCGCAAGGTCGTCATGATAAAACTGTCAATGATAAGTTACCTTTGGCAGAGAATGTGACACGCGTTAAATCTGCATACAAGACCAGGACTGACAGCATCCTTTCTTAAGTTTCTTAAAACTAGCAAACAAACGCTGCAATACAGATTAAATATAACAAGCCGGGTTTGTCTTTAGTTATCAGTTCCCTGTCTCCGGTAAGGTTTTGCTATCTGACTCCGCCAACTGCACCACACGGCCACAATTGTTATTGTTGTTGTAGCTGCCCTGTCTAAATGCTGATATCTGCACATGAAAGAGTGGTTTGTATTGATTTATGACTGGCACGCTCTTCAGCACAGTTTAATCTGTGAGCCTAAGTAAATCATTGTCCTCCCCATCTCATTTTGCTTTTTGTTTCACAATAATAGGGCTTTGAGGCAGATCCGGTTTGCGGTTTTCTGGGGAAATAAAAACTTGAAGAAAAGAGAGCTCGCCGCGACAACTCAGACCAGTGGTGCTCAAATGCATTCGGCTCGGGTGGGGGAGGGGAGGTTTCAAATCTAAGGGGAAGGATTTTAGCTGGGGCAGGAATTGGGGAGGAATTTCGGTCAGAGGAGAAACGCCAAACTGTTAGAGAACATAGTTTGTGTACAGTCTGATAGAAACCTAAGCATTCTTTACAATAAGGATTTTTTTTTCCACATGATTGCAGTAATTAAAGAAAATTAATTTCGTAAATTGTTTCAATAATCACCCCTGTAAAAGTACAATGTCAAAAACATAATCAGATGACAATTTAAAATCGGGAGGGCGGGGGGGGGGGAGGGGGGTCTGGGATCACAAGGGGAGGGAGGACAGCGGCCTGGGTCTCTGAGAACCATCGGCTTTGAACTTTGCAGCTCTCGGGAAAAAAAGTGCCAGGTAAAAACGCCAGGACGGTTGTGTACCCTTGGGTGTTTTATTTGATGTCGGTTACTGACCGAGGACACTAGCACCAGCAGTATCATTTTATTGTGACACTATAATAGAAAGGACTTGTTCACGAAGAAAAAAAATAGAGATGCTGACATAATTGCATTGAGTCAAAAAGACCGGTAACGTACTTATCTCGCGGCGTTCACAGAAACACAGGCAGACACACACAGACAGGCACACAGCCAGACGCACAGACGGAGGGGTAGCTTGCCAGGCAGACAGAAAGGCAGACGGACTGACAGATAGACAAACAGACAGGCAAGCAGGCGGGCAGACAGACAGACTGACAGACACCCAGACAGGCAGGCAAGCACACCTAGATAGACAGACAAACAGACAGACAGACAGGAACGGATAGATAGATAGATAGATAGATAGATAGATAGATAGATAGATAGATAGATAGATAGATAGATAGATAGATAGATAGACAGACAGACAGATAAATAGATAGATAGATAAGTGCAGAGGGAGAGAAAGAGAGAAGCGTGGGAAGGGAGAATAACAATAAGGAACATAATAGCGATGGATTTCAGACTCCAGAAAGAAAAATTACCTTACGCCATTTTCATTGAAGAGATTCACAAGGGGATCAAATTTGAGTTCTCGGAAACGGTGAAAGTGCCAGGGGCCAAGGCTAACCATGAACCCAATCCTTGGCAACCAGAGGAAACGTTCCCCGTTGATGAGCTTTGCTGGAGGCCAAGTCTGTGCTTGAGATGATCTCAAATGGTAACTACAACCAAATGGCATGCGATGAGAACTAGCTGAATTGTCATAATTCTTCGGTGGCCCTAATCTCTTCGGCTATTTGCATTCGGTCCTTTAGGGGTATGTGGTATAGTAAGTAGCTTCGTTGCTTGTGGCCTATGAGTCTAATCTAACTTCCGCAGCAATAATCAAGGGTGGTTCTAAGATAGTTAAGCCAACCACATTAATAAATCACGAGAACAAGAGAGAATCAAGAAACTTGTGTCAACTAAATGAAGAAAGATTCATAATATAAGAATGCATAATTAACTGTAATCAAATCGCTGTTGATAAAAAAAATGGGGACGCGGTGGCCCTGGGATCGTCTCTATGGGCCACAAAAACCGTTTAATAGCAATAAGTGAAGAACGGAGGGAGGGAACACTGAAAATAGAGAGATAATATTAGATTTCGTCCGTTATTTCTAATTGATTAACGGTCAAATGACCGTCTTAAATTTAGTTATGAATTCAGTTCATTACTCTTTCTTTATCATTGTAAAAGTCACAACAATGAGCTAACAGTTTGCGTGTTGGCTGCGCTCTTTTTCGTGACTTCGTGAATACTCAATGGCAGGACTGCTAGATTGATTGAAAAATCCTTGGCGCCATATATTGATTCGAAGACAGGGTATGCTGATGAACTTAAGACGGTTCTTTTTCGTGTTCAGGCTACTGGCTTTCTGCTGTCCAGAGGCATCTGTATGCCGCGTTCAAAGTTTTAAGGACTAACATCGACAATGAACTAATGTGCCTTGGATGATAAATCCCTTTTTGTTTTTTTTTTCATGGATGAACTAAAAAAAATAATTGCTTTTATCCAGTTTCCAAGACCTTCCACGTTGCTGGGAATTTCTTTGGAAGTGAACATGAAAATAACTATACTAAAAAATCTCCCTCTGTTTGTTACTTGTCCATCGTTTCTGCCTATAGAGTATTAAGAGAGTCAGTTGTGTTATGCTGAATTCTCATCAATGATAAATTGTTAATGTTCCTGGCCGCCATCCGGAGCAGAGGGAAAAATTACACTTCGGCAAAAAAATTATAAACTAGATCTAGTCTAGCTCTGGTTTAGATACAGTCGTTTGCAATTTTCACCGGTGCTATTATGACTATGACCATGCAATGAGCTTGAAAACAAAAATGTTCCATTCCTTCAGTTCAATTCAATTTCAAACCTGTGCTGAAAGTGAAAACAAAATTTGATCTGACACGACCATTTTGCGCTTCCGTAATAATTAGTTTTGTAAGAAACCAGTCCGGGTGGATGGCAATTAATTAGGACGTGCCACTTTCTGTGGCAAATGTAAATTATTAACGACAGTTTATGCATACCGAAATCAGCGGCCAAAACGCAAAATTATCTTATACTTCTAGCTGTCTAGCGAGGAATTAAAAACAAATTCATTCTCGATACAGACGAAAAAAATAATTATTTGGCACAGCTGCCCAGTTTAATCTGTTTTGTTGTCTCCTTCTCGCAGTCTTAAAAAGTAGGGAGAAAATCAAACCTGGAGCCGCCAGACAGTGGACTCAGTGCAAAACACGCCCATACCGACCTTGAGTTTCCTGCACACCGGCACATACATTTTGAAGTGATTTTGTGTTGTTGTTTTTTTTAGTGATTTTTGAAAAGCCAATTTATGATGCAAATTCAAGAATGCAGTACCGGTATATATGTACATGTATGTGTACTTGGCTGTTCCAGATATTTCTTTAACTGTATTGGGACTTTAAATATTACATGTCTTTAAAAACCACCTCAAATTGGGGTCGCCTGCAGATTGAGTAAACAATTTATTTACCATTAAATCATTTGTCTATTTACAGTCACTTTTGTTCTTGTTGATCTTTTTCCCCTGTGGTTATAATCGCTACTGATACTTGTTCATTGATACAAGTGTTCTTCGCCCAGGGACATGCGGTATTTATGGTACTGTCAATTCCGGATGGCAAGACAGTGTGAACTAGCAGTTACTCACACGGCCACTGAATACAGACAGGATGTATGTATTACCCTGTATTGTTGTTCTTGCTGTAGATAATGTAAACAACAATACAAATGAATTAACCAGATGTTGTGGTGATGTTACTGTTAAAGATGATGACATCT